>SMSR01006637.1:13060-24529 GCA_019453355.1 Ceratina japonica | reverse complement strand
TTTTAGACAATTTATTTGTCAAAAGAAATAAACACTGTCTATTTGAATCTCAGATGAGAGGCACCGGAAATTGAAAATCTCTTCTACTTCTTACTTTTGCTTTGCACCGAGGCGTTTCGAGAGCAGAGAAAAAGTTGTAACGTTCCAAAATCAATTGTAAGAAAATATCGTTGTCGTGAGGACGTTTCCACGGGACGGGAGTACATGGAATCGCAGCAGGAAGAATAGTTTAGTAAAAAGGAACAGCACGAGTGGGAGATCGTTCAGGTCGAAGGCCAACCGGAGCGCGCTCCTTGGAGCACCGTACGTCACAAGGATCCTCCACGTCGTCGCGTCGTTGCCCTGACCTCAAAACTAGCTGACTCTCGCTATCGCCGCTACAATTACGATCTCGCTGTACACTGGCTAGAACTAGAACTTCTAAACGACGCCGACCGGCTATATCTAATTGCCTCTCGCGTATCGCGAACAAAAATTCTTCAGAACTGAATCATTAGCCTCCCCGACGAATATCTCTTCAGGTTTAGGAATCTCCTGATTCTACCAAGGATTTCGAACCAGGAACATCCGACGTAAATCGTTTATGGGTGGAAGTCGACGAACAATGCGAATGATATCCTGCCGATCGTTTCGCTGAATCGCGCTGGCCACGTCGAACGATTCCCGCGACCGACGACGCGCCGTTCCAGTCGATTCAGGGCCCGCGAACGCTGAACGCGATCCTGTCCCCGTGATTTCTGTTCCCGTGGATATTTAAGAGCAGAAAAGACGGGGACGCGGGGGACGTAAACGGCAAACAGATTCGCGGCACGGCGAGGACGGCGCGCGGTGGTCGGTAATCGGCCGCGGTTAATGACCTTTCAGCGTGCAATTGTTCGTAACGAGCGGCTTTCGTCTCATCAGGGTTGAGACTCGGCTCTCGTCGTTTCAGCCGGCATATTCGGGTCAACTATTGTTTGCCGCGGTATTAAGCGACCGCTTCACCAACGAACAATCTATTTCCGGTGACGAATAGTCGGATTCCCCGCTGTACGCTTCGCTCTCTCTATCCGCTCCTACCGACTCCTCTACGGAGCTGCGGATTCCTTCGTTCCACGCAGGAACTGTGTCACTCCGCTGTTCCAATATCGGGCCGTGTGTCGGTTCCCCGGGAGAGAGAGCAAAAATTACACTCTCCCTCGGGCTCCTAACGAATTTCTTTTCATCCCGTCGCTCGTCTCGTGGGTTAGAAATCAATCTACTCGACTCTTATCTCTTTTCTTCTTTAATTTTAAATGGCCAAGAGTCGTGCGTCTTGACATGAAATGAATTCATTTCTTCTTCTGCTGGCCAGACATTTATGGAAGTTGAACTTTATGCTTTTAATTCAAACTGATTTTTTTAATAAACAAAGTAATCTGTATGTGAGTCGTCTGAATCTTTACCTCAGCTCTTGATAATGATTTGACGATGACCATCTANTTAGTCAAAATTACTGGTTTGAAATGAAGAAATGGATGTATGAAAACAGTCGGTAGTTCCAGTGTTAATTACAGGAATTGATTATTGTTTGCGAATTAGATCTTTTTATAATTCGAGTGCGTTCGCGATTATTAGGTCAGATTTCAATTTATTATTGATGGTAATGGTTTGAATTGAAACCATTTCTTTTTGGAATAAGGTCCTTTTAATACTAGAACTATCAAGTTAGTCAAAATTACTGGTTTGAAATGAAGAAATGGATGTATGAAAACAGTCGGTAGTTCTAGTGTTAATTACAGGAATCGATTATTGTTTGCGAATTAGATCTTTTTATAATTCGAGTGCGTTCGCGATTATTAGGTCAGATTTCAATTTATTAATGATGGCAACGTTTTCAATTGAAACCATTTCTTTTTGGAATAAGGTCCTTTTAATACCAGAACTATCAAACCAGTGAAAATTACTGGGTTGAAATGAAGAAATGGATCTATAAAAAAAGTCGGCAGTTCTAGTGTTAATTACAGGAATCGATTATTGTTTGCGAATTAGATCTTTTTATAATTCGAGTGCGTTCGGGATTATTAGAAGAGATTTCAATTTATTATCCACTGATGGGAGCGTTTTGAATTGAAATCATTGTTCTTTTAGAATAAGCTCCTTTTAACACAAGAATGACAACAAGTCAAGATGACTTTTCAATGCAGAAATGCATGTATAAAAAAATGTAAGTTCTAGTGTTAATTACAATTCTTCATTATACGAAGAAGAAAATAATTTGATGAATTGTTGGTGGTCCAAACAGCGGGATAAGCGAGCACGAGGGAAACGATTCCCGGAGAAGCGTGCATATACATATATGTATATAGAATGAAAAGAGAAAGCAGCGAGGCATAAACTGTTTGCCTACAAGAATTGACTGGCTACAGTAGTACATATAGCACACGAAAAAGAATAACATTCTTGTTACTCTTTTACGGTCTAGGCCACGATGTTCGATAACCGAAAAACTTTCACCTTCCGAACCAACGAGCTACACTCGCAGAGACCATGACCAAGGATCCCACAGCTGCGACACAGCTCTCTTGATCTTGATCCCTCGATCGGGCTTACATAAAAACCTGTCGAAAAGTACGTCGCCAGAAAATACCACAAAAATATTACCAAATTTTAGACAATTTATTTGTCAAAAGAAATAAACACTGTCTATTTGAATCGCAGATAAGAGGCACCGGAAATTGAAAATCTCTTCTACTTCTTACTTTTGCTTTGCATCGAGGCGTTTCGAAAGCAGAGAAAAAGTTGTAACGTTCCAAAATCAATTGTAAGGAAATATCGTTGTCGTGAGGACGTTTCCACGGGACGGGAGTACATGGAATCGCAGCAGGAAGAATAGTTTAGTAAAAAGGAACAGCACGAGTGGGAGATCGTTCAGGTCGAAGGCCAACCGGAGCGCGCTCCTTGGAGCACCGTACGTCACAAGGATCCTCCACGTCGTCGCGTCGTTGCCCTGACCTCAAAACTAGCCGACTCTCGCTATCGCCGCTACAATTACGATCTCGCTGTACACTGGCTAGAACTAGAACTTCTAAACGACGCCGACCGGCTATATCTAATTGCCTCTCGCGTATCGCGAACAAAAATTCTTCAGAACTGAATCATTAGCCTCCCCGACGAATATCTCTTCAGGTTTAGGAATCTCCTGATTCTACCAAGGATTTCGAACCAGGAACATCCGACGTAAATCGTTTATGGGTGGAAGTCGACGAACAATGCGAATGATATCCTGCCGATCGTTTCGCTGAATCGCGCTGGCCACGTCGAACGATTCCCGCGACCGACGACGCGCCGTTCCAGTCGATTCAGGGCCCGCGAACGCTGAACGCGATCCTGTCCCCGTGATTTCTGTTCCCGTGGATATTTAAGAGCAGAAAAGACGGGGACGCGGGGGACGTAAACGGCAAACAGATTCGCGGCACGGCGAGGACGGCGCGCGGTGGTCGGTAATCGGCCGCGGTTAATGACCTTTCAGCGTGCAATTGTTCGTAACGAGCGGCTTTCGTCTCATCAGGGTTGAGACTCGGCTCTCGTCGTTTCAGCCGGCATATTCGGGTCAACTATTGTTTGCCGCGGTATTAAGCGACCGCTTCACCAACGAACAATCTATTTCCGGTGACGAATAGTCGGATTCCCCGCTGTACGCTTCGCTCTCTCTATCCGCTCCTACCGACTCCTCTACGGAGCTGCGGATTCCTTCGTTCCACGCAGGAACTGTGTCACTCCGCTGTTCCAATATCGGGCCGTGTGTCGGTTCCCCGGGAGAGAGAGCAAAAATTACACTCTCCCTCGGGCTCCTAACGAATTTCTTTTCATCCCGTCGCTCGTCTCGTGGGTTAGAAATCAATCTACTCGACTCTTATCTCTTTTCTTCTTTAATTTTAAATGGCCAAGAGTCGTGCGTCTTGACATGAAATGAATTCATTTCTTCTTCTGCTGGCCAGACATTTATGGAAGTTGAACTTTATGCTTTTAATTCAAACTGATTTTTTTAATAAACAAAGTAATCTGTATGTGAGTCGTCTGAATCTTTACCTCAGCTCTTGATAATGATTTGACGATGACCATCTAAAATATCTTGCTTGTTTGTTACGATAGAAAAAAAACGTTAAAGGGTTATTATTTATTACATTATTAAATTAACAAATATTATAACCGGCAAAAAAATTTGTTCAAGGTTATATTTTTTGAGATTTCAAGGTCATCGAAGTTTTTTTTAAATGGAATGATATATTTTTATTGGTGACTTCGAACAGAAAATTTTCTTCTGATATTTTTTCTATCATACAAAATAAGCGATATGTTTAAGATCAGGTCAAGTTAGGTAAAATACCTGATATAATTCGTCTATAGCAGTTTCGATTATCTCTTCCTCATTTTCACTATCGAAACCGACTAAAAATCTCCTTCCCTTTCACAAATTTTTTCTCAGAAAACAAACAATAAACAACGAAGTAAATATTAAAAAATACGTATATTTGAAGGAAAGTCGCGAAGTTTAAAGGCGGTGCAATTACCTTGTATATAAAAAATTCTAATCGGAATTTTAGAAACGGTCGTCCGACCGGTCGTCGCGGTACGTTCAGTGTTAATCAATCGCAAATTGGATATTTTTCGTGATCGATTTTTCTACTTAGTTCTACTCTTTGTTTTTCGTTTTCTACCTGCAAGGAAGTTCAGATAATGCGACGCATAATTATGTATACAAGTTATTGCTCATTCACGATGATAAGTGCGTTTAACGAGGAATTTTTTTAGCAATAATCGTTCTAGTCGTGCCTTCCGGCCGTGAGCCAAGAATTAGCAAAGATTCTTAACTTATTATTATAGAATACAATCGTAAGGAATATGTAGAGATATTTCTATATAAAAGATGCATTCTAAGTATGAAAGGCGTTACATATACAGAGTGTCTCAGTTTTCTATGCAGTTTTTTGCAAAATATTCGAGAACTATTGACGCTAGCGAAAAATGTTTCATACAGAAGTTATGCACCTTTTGGCGTAGAACGTGATTCTGAAATAAAAAATATGGGTTTATGATAAAAAAAGACAAAATGACCTTGAAAACGCCCACGCATTAAAAAATCTTCGCCATCTTCGTCCCCACTCGAAACACTAAAGGACACGCGTCAGTTTGTTTTTTTTAAATCGCCTGTTTTCGAGATTTTTTAAAATCTCGACTTAAATGGGACACCTTGTATAAGGAAGGACGTAGATATAGAAAAATATGAGAAAAACTGAAAAATACGTTTACTAGCGCACGCTATGTGAATAAGGAGCACGAAAGAGAGAAAGAGAGAGCAATAAAATATTACGCGCAGCCGTAAGAGATATAAATGTCTTGATTTTTTCTGCGATGATTCAAAAAGTGGTTAAGCACTGCAGTTAACAGAAACATACACGTCTCTCTTTTTTTCCACGCGAATGGTTAATACCGCGGTATTTTAATAGCGTGCTCTCAACTAGTAAAAAGTTGTACGCTTCTTTTTCCGTCTAGCATTTTACCATTTGCCTCTATTTCTACTTTTTACCACGAAAGTATCCTCTTAGGCTCGGTAAACGTCCACGTATCGTGTTCTTCGGTTCTCCGCAAAATGAAATCTTGTCATTAAGGCGGTTGTTTAAAAATATTTAAGGGGCGCACATTGTCTGATTAATCTCGAGGGCATTAGAGGAGATCGGGAGATGAAAAGGGAGTCTGCTAAAATACTGCGGGGCCATTGAGGAAACCGTGGGAGTCGGGCGAATTTTTACGAGAGGCAGCACCGAGCATTTCGAAAAGGATAAACGATGCGGCTCATCTGGATTACCGTTTCCCGTCCCGAAGCTGCTTAACCGTTGAACGTCGCGGGGTACCGCAAGCCCCACTGACTCACAGAACTACTTTCCCTTCTTTCCCGGCGAGGTAGCTCGGCTGCGGCCGACTGCTACCTCAACGGTGAACAGAGAGCACCGTTATCCGGCTGGCTCTCGTCGAGAGTGAAACGTTTCTATGCCGAACTCTGCCTTCTTCCCACGGAACAAACGTGACTACTCGGCCCACGACGTTAACCACGTTAAAAGCCTCTCCTCGCGTATAACCTTTCCCGTTTCGAACCCCTTTCGTTTCACGGCTCCTCTATCTTCCCGTTCTTCGGTTCATCTTGCGATTACACGTTCCTCCCGTCACTGTTTTTCCTAAGGAATCTCCTCTGACAATTCTTATAGATTTCTATGCATACGAAATGTTATTTTGTTAACGAGGTTCATCCGGTTAAGGAATTAACAGATAGATCTCCAAAAAAAAATTTCATAGTCTATAACAGTATAGCAGGATACCTAAAAAAAATTTTGAAGTCATTTGGATACCTTAATGATGAGATATTAATATAAATATTTTTTACAATTTTACATGTAGTCATATAGAAAAGAGTGATTTCCTAGACTTCTATAGCTAATTTATTAGGTATGACAGACAGTTTTGAATGGAACTTATGTCACATTAAAGAGAAACATTTAAGGTTCATCCGGTTAAGGAATTAACAGATCGATCTGCAAAAAAAATTTGATAGTCTATAACAGTATAGCAGGATACCTAAAAAAAATTTTTAAGTCATTTGGATACCTTAATGATGAGATATTAATATAAATATTTTTTACAATTTTACATGTAGTCATACGGAAAAGAATGATTTCCCAGACTTCTATAGCTAATTTATTAGGTATGATAGACAGTTTTGAATGGAACTTATGTCATATTAAAGAGAAACATTTAACGAATATTTTAATTGCAAATTTAGGTAAATTGGGTGACTATGAATCGAGAAATACATAAACACAACAAACGAAATGTGCATCTTTCAGCAGTCCTCCGTCATTAACATGTACGTTAGTCAAGCGAGCTCTTCTTTTCTATAATTTGCACTTGACTTGCTATGTACCAGATTTAACCTCCTTAATTAGTTCGATTTTTGGAATTGCAGAATCTGATTAATTCCTTTAGCGATCTATCGCGATCTTTGCGTCTGGTACCTAAGCCTCGTTAAATTCATGGCAGCAACATTTATTGTGCAAACAAGCACGAACTTTGCTTCGTTTAAGGCACGAAGTCAAACACCTACTGGCGGGCGTGCAGTTTCTAGCAGAGCAATTAGAGCGGCAAAATTTGTACACCGCCGGCTAGCTAGCTGGGGACGCGCAAAAAGACTTTTCTATTTATTCTGCGATACAATTGCAACACTTATTATGTCAAGGATAAATTGCTACTTTGTTACCGATACTGCCGCTTGTGTTAACTATATTCCCGACTAGCGTACCAAAAAGGTGATCGCGTATGGGCGTTCCGTTTCATCATACACATTTTTTCAGCAAAAAATCCTAGTACAATTTTTTAAGCACAAAATCCTAATACAATTTTTTAAGCATAGAATCCTAGAACAATTTTGTAAGCACAAAATCCTAGTATAATTTTGTAAGCACAAAATATCCTAGTACAATTTTGTCTAATTCGAATGTTCTTTAAGGATGCATTGGCTGTACAATCAATCCTAAAAGTGTATCTACCTGTATATGTAACCCATACACTTGATTATGTATATACGTGTATCTCAGTTATATCTATACATATCAGTAGTCGTTGCCATGTTGTATATTACCGGAATCAGTTTTTTGCCGGTTATATAATGCGGGCGAGTGGATGCAAAACGGTTACGCGATATCGGAGGCACAAAACGATCATTCGAATTAAATGATAGCAGGGAAATAGAACTGGCATGCACGCAGCGAGGAGAAAACTGCTACTTGCTATACTTGCACGCTCGTATACACGCTCTGCCTCTCGTAATCGTTCCTTCCTGTATAAAAGGAAAATGATAAACGTTTCGCAATCGAACGTATCGAAAGGTTATACCGAGCGTCATCATGATTTCTCCTAAGACAATGACAGATGCATTCTGCGGAAATGGTGTCGGTCTCATTTACGCGCAGCTCCGTTCAATGCGTAAATGACGCGTAACGTTCGACGAGATAATATTTAGTGTGACCTAACGACATTTGGCATTGATTGTTTCGACAGCTTCCTGCTTTCGGACGAAATCGGAGAGACAAGATCGATAGACACATGGCAACTAATTTCAGACAGTCTAAATTTGAATTCAGCTTTAAAAGAGTTATAGAATGAGAGGTAGAAGTATTTTGATGTCCGCTAAGAATAGTCTGTGAGATGTAATTGAAATACTGGAATATACGTGACTTTTAAATATTTATTACATTTCTGATGAAAATTAAGAGACGGGATAAAGATACTGAATAAGAATAGGTAAAATGTAATAAATATATGTATATAATATATAATGTAATAAATACATATATAATAGAAATAGAAATAGAAATAGAAATATGAGTGTAAATATGAGTATAAATATGAGTATAAATATGAGTATAAATATGAGTATAAATATGAGTATAAACATGAATATAAACATAAACATAACTATATAATATAATAAATAAAAATACATACAGTAAAAAGATATTGAAGAAAGTTTGTCAAGTGTAATTCGGGCGACCGTAGCCATGAACGCGCGCATCTCGTTCTCGCGGCTCGCAAGTGCAAGCTGGATTTCACTGCCAGCTGAGTTTCACTGCCAGCCGATGATAGCGTGGGTCGAACACCATCGCCATTGTGTACCTAATTTATTGGATTTCGGTTCACTGTGAGCACCGATATACAAGCGTCGCTCTTACGATCAGTGAAATGCGACAAGCTAAGGTAGTTTACGCGTATATGTTACGCCAAAATCCGATGCGTTAAGGAGGTTCATCTGGTACATAGGAAGTCAAATGCAAGTTATAGAAAAGGGGAGCTTGTTTGACTAGCGTACATATTAATAACGGAGGTTATCTATTGATGAAAGACGTACATTTCGTTTGTTGTGTTTAGATATTTCTCGATTCATATAGTCACCCAATCTACCTAAATTTCCAATTAAAATATTCGTTAAATGTTTCTCTTTAATATGACATAAGTTTCATTCAAAACTGTCTGCCAGTACCTAATAAATTAGCGATGGAAGTCTAGGAAATCACTCTTTTCCATATCACTACATGTAAAATTGTAAAAAATATTTACAGTCACTCCCATAAATATTCGTATACATTTCGAAACAGTATACAATTTTTAGTATTAGATCAAAGAACTTTATCTTCTGTGGAATTTTAGAGAGCTTAATTTACTATAGAACGACTAACAAAAAATTTAAAAAACTTGGTATTCATTGAAATCGCGAAGAAAAAAGAAAAAATCATGATGTTTAACTTTTTTGTTGGAGGCTCTAGCAAAAATTTCAAACATCCCGTTTGTAGATCTAAATGTGTTATATAAATGTGTAAAATTTCATAAAAATTCATGAAACCGTAAAAGAGTTAGACATATCGAAACATGTAAAAATTCGCCAATTTATCCCAGTCGTAGATTGAAAATCGTTCAGAACTGCGATTTTTTTAATTTCTAATCGATTATAGCGCATAGCAATATTGATCGATTTTGATGAAACTTTGTACATGCATATAACTTACTTAGATCTGCAAACGAGACACTTCCAATTTTTATTCCAGACCCTAATAAAAAAGTTAAAAACCATGTCCTTTACTATTTTCATCGCGATTTCAATGAATACCAAGTTTTTTTAATTTTTTGTTAGACATTCTATAGTAAATTAAGCTCTCTAAAATTCCACAGAAGATAAAGTTCTTTAATCTAATACTAAAAATTGTATACCGTTTCGAAATGTGTACGAATATTTATTCGAGTGACTGTATATTAATATCTCATCATTAAGGTATCCAAATGACTTACAAATTTTTTTTAGGTATCCTGGTATACTGTTATAGACTATGAAATTTTGTTTTGGAGATCTATCTGTTAATTCCTTAACCGGATGAACCTCTTTAAGGGTAGATTGGTCAGAGAAACATTGGTTGAATTTGGCGTGGAGGCTAGAGAAATAGAATTGTCGACTGTGACGCGGTTAAGAACGGGGGAATAAACCACCCCGTGCGGTGATGTTCCTCGGTATGGTCGCTCTGAAGACGGCTCACCGCGTCGCCCCAGATAGGGGAAGCTTTCGAGGTGAGCCCTCGACTCATTTATTTAACCATAGCTTACACCTTTTTATCCGAGATCTCGCCTTTCGATAGATAACGAGACGGACGTGTGTTACAGAAATTCTTCTAACAAGTTGATTACATGATTTATTGTAAATTGAATTTAGTACATTTACAGAGTCCAGCTAAAGATTAAGATTAAATTACAATTTGTAAAAATGAATGTATTGGGTTGGCTCGAAAGTTCGTGGCGAGTTTACCAATTAAATGTGTATTCTAAAAAGTGAGATTCCAGGTAGAAATGTGTATAAAAATTAAGTCATTGTCACATTCCAAGTATAAGTGTGTATAAAAATTAAATCATTATCACGTTCCAAGTACAAATAAGTATCAAAATTAACATGCGCTTTAAATTTTGCATAAAACTCGGCAAAACCGGACAATCCAATATCAGTGCTGTTAGTACACTTTATTATTCGTAAACATTACTTTCCCAATTTCAAGAATTGTTCACAGAAAGGTGTGCTATAGCTTAAGCTTTCAGCTATATTTTGTAACACCTGTTATGCTGTGTAAATAACTAAACACATTTACCTGCATTAGCGATGATAATTGTCAAGTAAATACTTGCTATCCACGCGTGTACATACATACATATAAATCGTCTAAATAGAAAGCAATGGTTCCGGTCAGTAAACAATTTGTTTGTCATTTTATTGTGTAGAAGATGTAAAAAAAAAATGTTAGGACAGTCGAATCGACTTTGACATCGCGAATTTCATTTTCCGTGACGCGAAACGCAGTTCGACACGCTTTCGTTTGCTCGGTCATAGGACGCAAGAAGTGTGAACACGCGCGCGTTGCCCGCTCGGAAGCAGCGCTTAGCGTCACGTTCCATTTAGGAGGCTGCACGCGGACAGAGAGAAGAGGGCCCCGTTCCCCGCCGCCGACGTCGCAGTAGAAAGTGTTCCTTTGCTTATTATCGCGGTTCGCCCTGCCACTTCCTCATCGGTGTGTCTGACCTTTCCCTCCGTTTCTACTTATTTTTTCATTGGAACTCGTGAAAGGGGCCCCCGAGGCACAATCGCAGCTTCCTCCGCAGTCTGTTAGCATCAGCTATTCCACCATTGTTTAATCGAACTTCCATTCGATGCTTTTTTTTATACGTAGAACCGCTCGCAGTGAATCAGACGTTTAAGTCTCATCGTTAAATCATTTGATCCTCGCAGCTGGCTTCGCCGTTAAGCAGCACCAGGCTCGGGGGCGTCGATGAGAAAATTGCCCGAATCGTCCTTCGACTTTGTTTATTTACCGTCGACGAGGGAATTGCGACACGCGGATGCAGCTCGAACAGTCGAAAGAGTGAGAG
>SMSR01006615.1:7787-21147 GCA_019453355.1 Ceratina japonica | reverse complement strand
GATATTATTGACACCTATTGAAATTATTCTCTATCTATCGCACAACTTAAACTAATAACAATAATTTTAAGCAAAAATTGCAGGTGTCTTTTGACACCGTTAGAAATATTGTTAAAAATGTTCGTTTTCAATGAAATTGCCAAGATTCTTCGATTTGAAGTATGATATTATTGACACCTATTGAAATTATTCTCTATCTATCGCACAACTTAAGCTAATAACAATAATTTTAAGCAAAAATTGCAGGTGTCTTTTGACACCGTCAAAAATATTGTTAAAAATGTTCGTTTTCAATGAAATTGACAAGATTCTTCGATTTGAAGTACGATATTATTGACACCTATTGAAATTATTCTCTATCTATCGCACAACTTAAACTAATAACAATAATTTTAAGCAAAAATTGCAGGTGTCTTTTGACACCGTTAGAAATATTGTTAAAAATGTTCGTTTTCAATGAAATTGCCAAGATTCTTCGATTTGAAGTATGACATTATTGACACCTATTGAAATTGTCCACTATCTATCGCACAACTTGTTTTATCATTTAGTATACACATTCTGTCAACTGACATATTATTTGTTATCTAATTTACTGTATGATTTATAACATAGTTTACTGCCTGCTCTGCCACATAGTTTGTTATATATTTTACCGCATACTTTGTTATGTAATTTATCAAATGGTTTGCTACGTGATTAATGACATGGTTTGTTACATGATTCATCATACGATTAAGGTTATACAACTCTGTTTATATGAATTCTTATACGAAATATTTNATTAGCCCCGACTGGGTCAACTATAGACTGTTATAAGAAATCATGTAGGTAGAATCATTCATAATGGTAAAATAACGAATGTATTAAAACGATTATACTTTCGACATGGTAGCCCCGTTTAGTAAGACTGTCACCTCGGACAGAGTTTAGTCTTGCGACCGAAAGTCGTTCACTTTTAGTAATTTAAAAATTTGAAGCCATACTAACAATTAGATAAATTAAAAGAATTTTATTTCCAAGCGTGTTCTAACGGGAATGGATTTTATTTTATAGGATAAAATTATTCTCATAAAATACTCAAACTTGCCCAGTCTTTTCCCTTTCATGAAAAGTATTTAAAATTCTTATCACTAATTTAATCGTTTTTCCTCGATTTAATTAATTAATTTAACAGCTAGTACAGGAGTTAAAAATTTAAATGAGGAAGAATGATTAAACTAATAATAATAATTTTAAGCAAAAATTGCAGAAGGTGTCTTTTAACACCGGTAGAATTAAAAATGTTCGTTTTCAATGAAATTGACAAGATTCTTCGATTTGAAGTACGATATTATTGACACCTATTGAAATTATTCTCTATCTATCGCACAACTTAAACTAATAACAATAATTTTAAGCAAAAATTGCAGGTGTCTTTTGACACCGATAGAAATATTGTTAAAAATGTTCGTTTTCAATGAAATTGCCCAAATTCTTCGATTTGAAGTACGATATTATTGACACCTATTGAAATTGTCCACTATCTATCGCACAACTTGTTTTATCATTTAGTATACACCTTCTATCAACTGACATATTATTTGTTATCTAATTTACTGTATGATTTATAACATAGTTTACTGTCTGCTCTGCCACATAGTTTGTTATATATTTTACCGCATACTTTGTTATATAATTTATCAAATGGTTTGCTACGTGCTTAATGACATGGTTTGTTACATGATTCATCATATGATTAAGGTTATACAACTCTGTTTATATGAATTCTTATACGAAATATTTAATGACTGTCCATCAGATCCTTTCGTAAACAAACATTTGGGAGTTGAGATCTCTGAATCGAGGTCGCGGAGCAACGGACGACAGCACCGACAAAGGAATTTCCGGCCGATACGTAATTCTGTCGATACCTCTTCCTGCAATAATGCCGCGTGATAGCGAACGTTGTTTCGATGCAATTTCTCCGACGCGTTCCACCGATTTATAAGCTCGGATTTATAAGTCCGCGTCGCGCCGCCGGGTTTATGGGCAGCGACGGTTGAACGGTTACGGTGATGGTAATTGCTGAGGCATTATGGCGGTAGATCTTTGTGGCGAACTTGATGACAGACCGTTTATGGGGCCGCCGCGCTGGGAACGTAAAATTGCGGCGAGGTGATGGAGTTTCGTGTCAACTAGGGAGAGGAGAGTTAACGTGACGCGCCGCCGTACTGACAGATTGGATCAAATTTTATTACGGAAATGATGTAATAAAAATATTTCTTTACAAATATTGAAGTTTTATGACTGGTATTACGTTGTACACTTTTTTTTTTTATTTACTAGAAAGTGATGGCACACTCTTTTGTTCGACAGGATATAAGAGTTTATATTAAGGTAGTTGTTTCCTAAATCGAAAGTATTGAAAGTTGCTTGAAATTTTGTAGAAAATTAAGGTGGCTCCAGCGAGTTTGTCTAAAATTATAGATTGGGGTTTAACTTTAGGAGAATATTATTCAAATCTTTAACTTTCGATAGCTAACTTATTTTTTCATTGTATAATATAATATAACTAAAATTCATCTTTCTTAATGTACTTTTTAATACATAAAAAATCTTGTATTTTTAGTTTTAAGCTTTGTTTTGACTTATATTGCGCTACAACTACCTTAAACTTATCATTACTTCCTGCTAGTTCATTCAACATCCATATAATAAATCAATACATATATATGCATTTAGACGACATAAAAATTACATTAATTATTATAGTAAAACGCCGTTCGAAGTAGTTAAGAACGATATGAAAACAGAACTTACGAAAAATGCCTTCGACTATTCGAGGAATCGAGGGCACGCGTAACTTATCAAAATATTACTTAAGCATATCGCAGAGACACGAAAGTTGTATCGCGGAACGGTTCGAAAAAGGGGTCGACGACGAAGACGGAGAATAAGAAGAAGAAGAAGAAGGAAGGAGGGAAAGCGCGCAGCAGCAGGCGGCAAAGCCCTTTTCCCGAGCGAAGTTGGCAAGCCTCTTTTCTTGCAACTTGCATAAAACCATTTTCCAGCCCCCAGTCAGAGCGGGCTTCTATGAAGTTTCCTTCCGCGGGCAACTAATGCGCCGTTTCAGACACTCGCTGCTAAACTCCTACCGCACCGTTTCGAGATCCACTGGCTGCTCGGCCAGCTCGTAACGGTATCGATGATGCCTCGCACAAAACTTTTCACCATTATCCAACCCGTACAAATTTTTGGCTACATTTACGTAAAAACGCATTTTGACGTTTGCTGTACACTTGCTTATTCGTTCATTTGCTTATTTAATTAACAAGGGTTTCGTAAGAGAAGGAACTGCGAAATTTCTGCAAAAGGAAGAAGGTGCGAGGTAACACTCATGCTACTAAAAATATCGACATATTCTGATTAAATAATGACTTTCTGTTTGAATTTAGTGAAATGGAGCTACATTCCTATATTAAATTTAGAAAAGCCTAAAGACAAAATAGCTAAAAATAGAGTTTTGAAATCTTGTGCCATAACAACTAATCATTACAATAAGTAGGAGTATATTTCATCAATAGTAATGAGTACTTAGAAGATAATAAAAGAGACATTGTTACGAAAACACAATACATTCACGATTGATACATATAATATAAGAGCTCTGAAACACATAAAAGTAGAACACAATAACAGTAAAACTTTTTGAAACAGAATTTTGAAATGAAAAGAAAATAGTTAAACGATTGTAATCATTATTTGATTAAGGTTATACAACTCTGTTTATATGAATTCTTATACGAAATATTTAATGACTGTCCATCAGATCCTTTCGTAAACAAACATTTGGGAGTTGAGATCTCTGAATCGAGGTCGCGGAGCAACGGACGACAGCACCGACAAAGGAATTTCCGGCCGATACGTAATTCTGTCGATACCTCTTCCTGCAATAATGCCGCGTGATAGCGAACGTTGTTTCGATGCAATTTCTCCGACGCGTTCCACCGATTTATAAGCTCGGATTTATAAGTCCGCGTCGCGCCGCCGGGTTTATGGGCAGCGACGGTTGAACGGTTACGGTGATGGTAATTGCTGAGGCATTATGGCGGTAGATCTTTGTGGCGAACTTGATGACAGACCGTTTATGGGGCCGCCGCGCTGGGAACGTAAAATTGCGGCGAGGTGATGGAGTTTCGTGTCAACTAGGGAGAGGAGAGTTAACGTGACGCGCCGCCGTACTGACAGATTGGATCAAATTTTATTACGGAAATGATGTAATAAAAATATTTCTTTACAAATATTGAAGTTTTATGACTGGTATTACGTTGTACACTTTTTTTTTTTATTTACTAGAAAGTGATGGCACACTCTTTTGTTCGACAGGATATAAGAGTTTATATTAAGGTAGTTGTTTCCTAAATCGAAAGTATTGAAAGTTGCTTGAAATTTTGTAGAAAATTAAGGTGGCTCCAGCGAGTTTGTCTAAAATTATAGATTGGGGTTTAACTTTAGGAGAATATTATTCAAATCTTTAACTTTCGATAGCTAACTTATTTTTTCATTGTATAATATAATATAACTAAAATTCATCTTTCTTAATGTACTTTTTAATACATAAAAAATCTTGTATTTTTAGTTTTAAGCTTTGTTTTGACTTATATTGCGCTACAACTACCTTAAACTTATCATTACTTCCTGCTAGTTCATTCAACATCCATATAATAAATCAATACATATATATGCATTTAGACGACATAAAAATTACATTAATTATTATAGTAAAACGCCGTTCGAAGTAGTTAAGAACGATATGAAAACAGAACTTACGAAAAATGCCTTCGACTATTCGAGGAATCGAGGGCACGCGTAACTTATCAAAATATTACTTAAGCATATCGCAGAGACACGAAAGTTGTATCGCGGAACGGTTCGAAAAAGGGGTCGACGACGAAGACGGAGAATAAGAAGAAGAAGAAGAAGGAAGGAGGGAAAGCGCGCAGCAGCAGGCGGCAAAGCCCTTTTCCCGAGCGAAGTTGGCAAGCCTCTTTTCTTGCAACTTGCATAAAACCATTTTCCAGCCCCCAGTCAGAGCGGGCTTCTATGAAGTTTCCTTCCGCGGGCAACTAATGCGCCGTTTCAGACACTCGCTGCTAAACTCCTACCGCACCGTTTCGAGATCCACTGGCTGCTCGGCCAGCTCGTAACGGTATCGATGATGCCTCGCACAAAACTTTTCACCATTATCCAACCCGTACAAATTTTTGGCTACATTTACGTAAAAACGCATTTTGACGTTTGCTGTACACTTGCTTATTCGTTCATTTGCTTATTTAATTAACAAGGGTTTCGTAAGAGAAGGAATTGCGAAATTTCTGATGTCCAGGAATTTGGGTCCCAATCGTAATTGTTTAGAAAAGGAGATAAGGATTTGGGACCGGAGGCAGCCCCGAAAAGGACAAAAAGGGCTGACAGAGAGGCACTTTTTAGTCGGCTCTTGATGAGGAAGCGTTTTCTCTTGTACATTCGTTAATAAAATCTTGTTCGATAATTTGCGTTTATCCAGCATATAAACTATTGCATTTTCAACTTTCATTCTTACAGTTGTATGGGTACAAAAATATTTTAATTATAAAAACGTCCATAAGTAAGATGGAAATTCCATACTCGTTTTGGAGTTACGAGGATAAAATAGTCGTGTGACTTTTGTTCGTTGGTAAAATTTTGATATTTTTTACTCTGTTTTATGGATGACCAGGTGAAATATAGTGAAAGTTGTGGGTATATGTACGGGAATATAGTTTTCGTTCTTATATGATAATATGTTTCGATCATGAGCTATTTTTTCAGAAAGAGGAAAGACAAATCTGGCAAGCTCTGGTTATTACTTTAATTAAAACAATCTATTTTGAATATAAAATCGCTTATAAACAGAGGCATTGTAACTATGGTTTTTCGTCCATATTATACCACTTATGCTACTAAATATCGACATATTCTGATCAAATAATGACTTTCTGTTTCAATTTAGTGAAATGGGGCTACATTCCTACATTAAATTTAAAAAAAACCTAAAAACAAAATAGCTATAAATAGAGTTTTGAAATCTCGTGCCATAACAATTAATCATTATAATAGGAGTATATTTCATCAATAGTAATGAGTATTTAGAAGATAATAAAAGAGACATTGTTATGAAAACACAATACATTCACGATTGATACATATAAATAATATAAGAGCTCTGGAACACATAAAAATAGAACACAATAACAGTAAAACTTTTTGAAGCAGAATTTTGAAATGAAAAGAAAATAGTTAAACGATTGTAATCATTATTTAGGATTAGGTTGCCAGAGCAAGTCAATTTCACTCATTGTTCAAGATTCGAAATTTAAATATCATGCAAAATAAATAGAAGTAATTCTGTCTGTGCAAAATGTAATAAAAAAATCTGTGGAAAATGTATTTTAAAAACAGAATATATATATAAAAATTGCTTTGAATAAAGTTTTCTTAAAATAAAATTTCATTTCTTTTAAAATCTTCAATTTTACTGAAAAACAGAATATATATATATATATATATATATATATAAAAATTGCTTTGAATAAAGTTTTCTTAAAATAAAATTTTATTTCTTTTAAAATCTTCAATTTTGATGTTGAGTCATTTTAGGCAAAATAATTATGTACCAAAAATCCGGCAATTTAGTGTTTATTACATTTCAACTAAAATATTTCTTCTAACACGAGTAACTATATAGCAAAATCGAAAAATAGACTATATTTATTTATTTATTTTTTTTTATTAAGCATTTGGAATCTCATGTGGGATTCATTTAGCTGTACAATAATATTACAAAATAAAAAAATACAATACAATATTTCTCTTTAACATAATATAAGCCTCTAAAAATTTTTATAATTACACATTTTTAAAAATGAGAAAATAAATAGATAAGCTTTAATGTTTGGAGAACCAATTAGCATTTCCATACAAAAAGGGGGAAAGTTTCAAGTGCTTGTAACTGTTTAATCAAGAAAGAAAGTTATGAATTATATACACTACATTCTCAAAGAATGTAGTTCAAATCTTGAGAAGGATATCCACAGTAACAACATGGATTATTATAAACTATATTTAGAACACGCATAAAATTTTGCAGAGACTGTATTATTATTACATTAGTTTATAATTCATTAACATTAGTAAATAATTTTCATATATTCTTGAATTATTCCACTTTTATACGGTTTAAAATTCCACTTTTATACGGCATTTTATGAAATCAGTAAATACTTCTCTTATTCTAAATATCAATTCTTATTGAAACGCTGCTACATAGTTGCTATTCATGAAATGAAGTTAAAAACCGAATAACGTTTAATTCGGCAATTCGAAAATAAACGTGATAAGAGCATAAAGAGACCCAATACCCAATTGAACGGTTGAACAAAAAAGCCGGCAAACGACAGTGCGTTGTAACTTTATACAGTATCAGTTGGATAGTTTCCGGCGGAATTGAAGCCTTTCATCTCGGGGCATCGAATGGCGATCGAGTTCATTCGAATGGTATTACTTTTGCGGTGCTCCATGAGCCCTGATCGAGATTTCGAACATTGGAATTGTGCGTCTTTGAACGACTTTCCCCCGCGTTTATGGTACGGGCCGACCTTCTATTTCGTGATTAAGTGCATAGGAAACAATCTAGACCGTGGAATTGGAAGTTTACTCGGGTAAACGCGGAGGCGGAGGTCGAGGAGCAAATATCGACCCCCTTTGACGCGTTTATGGAAACAGCTAGTCGAGTATCTACGTTCGTATAATCCGGAAAAATGAAATAAAATTTGTTTGAAGTCGCGAACCGTGTACGAGATTTCGTTTTGCGCGTCGGAGTATTACTCATACGTGTACGTTCATAATTAAGTGGAGACTGATTAACATATTTGCAGGGGGAAAAGAAACGGAATAAAGCGAACCGAGCTGACAAGAGATCATATTTCTCGTTGCCTCGAGTCATGGAAGTTTTTCAAACGGTTCCGTCTGAAAGCGAGCGAGTAAACGCGACGGAAATGCCGCGTCTCTCGTTCGCATAAGCAGCGAAATAATTCAAAGTGTCGTTACGGATTCTCGAAAAATAGTTTTCCTCTAGTCCGGTGCACAAATTATACGTTTTTCCCGGCGAGTTAACGAGCGATGCACGAAGATCAGAGGACCGGTGAAGCGCGTGCGCAACGACGAAGAAAACGGATACACGAATAAAGCGGGAGGAAAATAGAGAAGGGGGCGAGGAGGAACGGGTTCGGATCCTTGCCGTTATGAATCGCGCAATCAAGACTGCCAGCCACTTGAACAGGAACTTCAGACAGCTGATGCCTACTGGCTGCTTCCGGTTGTTGTTAAAAGCGTTCTACCGGGATTCGCAACTTCTACTATTGCGACGAGCGAAGCGATGGAGGACGGGGGCCCGGCCCCGGTACGTTTCCGCGCGAACGAACCGAGTAATTTCGACAATTACCCTACCTAAAACGCCTTTGAATGCTAATGAAAATGGTTGCCAGAACAAATAGTTTTCTGTGACTCTTAATTGCGCGTTTCATCACGGGACCACGATTATCTCAAAATGGCTCGTTACCTAAACACTTTTATTTAACTGCTCTCTAAGCCAATTCGCTTTAACCTTCTCGTAATTAGTTTATATTAATGTGATACATATATTGTTTGTCTTCTGTGTAAAGAAGGGTAATTATGATGGAGAGATAAATCTTTAAGATTAGAATTTATACTCTCTATTATGCTTTCTCTGCATTTATAATTAAATAATAATGTTTAACCGTATTTAAGGATGTTCTGGAGGTACAATCGGAGACAAAAGTACATAAAATTCGAAATTCGTCAATATATTGGCAATGAAGGAATTATGATGTATATTTTGTATTAAAAATATAAATTAATTCCGAAAGCTTCTGTTTAATTAGTGAATTGCTTCTCATACTGGCTTTTTAATCAAGTTTCCTTAATATTAGAAAAGATTCTAAGTGATATTTGTGAATGACTGTACTCTCTGATTTCAACTTGAAGAAAATAAATTGGTGATGTTGAATATAGACAATTACATAATAAAAAGTCAAAAATAAATATTTAAATAAAACAAAAATACTTCAGAAAGCAATATGTATAATTACTGATAAACATCTGAAATTTGTATAAAATTATGTTCTGAAGACATTTTGTAGTAGTTTATAATGTTTTTTTTTATTGTTCAGTGAACATTAATAAATTTTGTGTATTAATTAATTACATAGTGTTTACTACAAACAAAAAAAAATTGAAGTTTCTGGCAATGTTTTTTCAAGGTTTAAATAGGATTTGAAGTGGAATTTGATGAAGTCTCCTTAAGAAGACGTGTTAAAATGTGCAAACTTCAAATAGCTATAATTTTTAAACGATGAAGTGAATCGAACCCAAACTTTGATATTTGCTTTAATATAGTAAAAACTATGTTTTGTTAACGTTTCAAGAATTTCTGGACGTTTTTATATACCTCCAGAACATCCTTAAGGTAGTTCTTCATGGACTCTCTAGTGAATTGAGCGTGCAAAATAAAATATTCAAAATCATTGTTCGATTAGTATAGACTAAGTTTATTAAATTTATTTATGAATTTTAATATTGTTTCAGTTGATATTAGTTTAAAGATAACAATGTTAAAATAATGTTATGTTGCTTGTGTGTAGCAATGACACACGTAGTCATTAATATAATAGACAAGGAAGAGCTTATCAAATCATAGTTTTTTGTTCCTTGAACATTAAATATCTTTTAAATTAATTCGGCTACCCCTCATTTCCAATTAGAAAGTAGAAATCTCCAACTTCAAGACCTCAATTTTGCATTAACATCTACAGTGTTTTTGTACAGTAATGTGTTAATAATCTTACACATAATATTGCGCTACATACAATACAGCGTGTAAAACGAAGCAACTTTAAGTATTTTTTTCTCGAAAATGAGTTCGGTAACTGAAGTTACAAAAAATTCTATAACACTTTTTGTTATTTCAAGAATCAAATATATTTTTTCCATAATGATATCCAGTACTTCGAGTTTATGGAGAACCACCTTAACATCGAATATCGTATCAATTGTCTAAAAATACAGGAACTGCTTGTAGAAGCGGACGGAAACGTGGGATTAAACGATAACGCGAGGTAGGAAATTGTCAAGCCGTGAACCCGAGGAAGAAGCTAACTCTGTTTGAGCAGCTGCGCTTCTCTTCAACTCTTTTACTCGAGGGAAATTCCTTTCGCGGGGGCGGGCGGCGGGAACAGGGCGACATATTTCTGTTGGTGCCCCGGCGTCGATTCAGAACCGTGAGCGGGGGAGCTACAAGAAGAAAGTTTTGTCCACGCGAAAACGAGGTTACCCACATCCGCTTTGAATTGCGGCGCGAATCGTGCACGGATTACGAGCGTCGCGTCGCATCCCGAATCCCGTTTTCCAGCATGAATATTTCACCGCGAGATTCCGCGAGCTCGCGCAGCCGGCTGAAAGAAGTGAAGGGCGAATTTTTGCCGGCGACAAGGAAATGCTTCTGCAGATCAATTATGCATGTATCCACCGCTGCCGCGGCGCGTCGCACCGCCGCCGCCGCGCCGTAAATACGCTCCGGGCAAATTATCGTTCGCCGCGGCTCGGATTCGTGACTAAATTTCAAATCGGGACAATTTTTTCAATCCGAAATATATGTATGAAATGCAGATTTCAGATTATTCTGTAAAATGCAACGCGTTCATTGATTCCTGAATTTTAATATCCGGTTAAAAAAAGAAGGTGCGAAACGCTTGTTTTATCGGAAGTTATCGTTTAATTTATGCGAAAATTCCGTTCATCGAACCAGTACACGAATTTTCGAAGTTCAGTTTCGAACTAGAACTCGTAACCAGCACTTAACATTAATTAGTTTGGAATGTTTAACTATTTTAAAATTATGCAAAGTAATAATGTACCATGGACCAAGTAGTAAAGTTCTTAATGCTTCGCGTATCGTTCGCTGAAATTTTCCCATGCTGATTACCATAACTTACATTTTTCTACGTGTTATATCCAGGGAGAGTCGAAGGCTAACTCGCCACCGAGATAAGTACCAACGTGTATGAACCTGGCGGCCATATTTCTCCGCGAACTATCTATCCAAGATTTAGGAACGTCCTCTTTCAGAGCTCCCCTGCCCCCGAGATACGAGGTCAAACTGCATAGATCGCAGTTTGGACACGCAAGATTTTCTTGGCTATGGAACCGCCATTGTCCGTTTACCCTGCGATCCATTCGCGGAACAAACGGCCGTGGGATTCGACGTGTAAACGATATCACTGCCTGTCCATTGTGCCCGGCCGATAATTCTTCCCGGCTGGCCGGCGAGGAGCCGAGAAACTTTCGCCGCGTTTCCGTGGGGAGCTTCCTCCATAAATCAGAGATAAATCACTTTTAAACTCGCCCTGTTAACTTCAGGTCGCCGCGTCGCGGACGCTCGCCAAGCTCGCCGCGTTTCCGGCGGGGAAATCTTAGCCCCCGTCTGCATATACTTGTTGACTTATTGTTAGATAAAGCAAAGATAAAAATGTCTACGCCCAAAGTACCGCAGCCCTTCGTAATGTTATACGCGTCAATGTTTTCCATGTATACAGGGTGTCCCAGAAAGATTGTAGGAACCGAAAATGACAGATTGGGAGGGTCTTTCTCTTAGACTTGAGTGGTGACAATACGCTCAGTACTTGCTTAAGGATGTTCTGGAGGTATATAAAAACGTTCAGAAATTCTTGAAACGTTAACAAAACATAGTTTTTACTATATTAAAGCAATTATCAAAGTTTGGGTTCGATTCACTTCATCGTTTAAAAATTATAGCAATTTGAAGTTTGCACATTTGAGCTACGAATAACTGGACGAATTTAAGGTTGTATTAAGGATGTTTTGGTGATATATAAAAACGTTCAGAAATTCTTGAAACGTTAACAAAACATAGTTTTTACTACATTAAAGCAATTATCAGAGTTTGGGTTCGATTCACTTCATCGTTTAAAAATTATAGCAATTTGAAGTTTGCACATTTTAACACGTCTTCTTATGGAGAATTCATAATATTCCACTTCAAATCCTATTTGAACCTTGAAAAAACGTTGCCAGAAACTTCAATTTCTTTCTATATATAGTAAACACTATGTAATTAATTAATACAAAAAATTTATTAATGTTCACTGAACAGTTAAAAAAAAAAAACATTATAAACTACTACAAAATGTCATCAGAACATAATTTTATACAAATTTGAGACGTTTATTAGTAATTATAAATATTGCTTTCTAAAGTATTTTTGTTTTATTTAAATATTTATTTTTACTTTTTATTATGTAATTATCTATATTCAACATCATCAATTTATTTTCTTCAAGTTGAAATCAGAGAGTACAGTCATTCACAAAAGTCACTTAGAATCTTTTCTAATATTAAGGAAACTTAATTAAAAAGCCAGTATGAGAAGTATGAGTAAGTATAGTATAGTATAGTAAGTATAATAAAGTATAGTATAGTAAAGCAGTATGAGCAATTCACTAATTAAACAAAAGCTTTCGGAATTAATCTATATTTTTAATACAAAATATACATCATAATTAGCCTTCATTGCCAATATATTGACGAATTTCGAATTTTATGTACTTTTGTCTCCGATTGTATCTCCAGAACATCCTTAATGCCCAGACTTCTTTGAAATCAGAGGGTACAGTCATTCACAAATGTGACTGTCAACTTTGAATGCACCAGAACATGTTCGAATCGATTCGAATTTTATATTCTATATACGTGTTCGAAATGCTTTGTACTCCATCGTTACTTATACTATATTCTCATAAAGTATCCCTTTTTAATTATTGTTAGATGATCGAACACTTATTACAATATTGGCTGCCTCTAGATGTATCTAATTTAAAAAAATAATTTTCGTCAGTCACTATGATAGTCAAAATCAGCCCTAAATCACACGACTCGGGGATTTTCCTCCAATCTTGAAGAATCTGTAACTTGTGATTTCTCAAACGAGACAGATTTTGACTGAACTCCGAAGCAACCACTTTTCGCTTGAATTCCTCACAATTATATTGTCTGTGTTTAGAAATATAAAGTTGCATCATGACTACCGAAGCTTATTTCCGCATGGATCCCGAATAGATTATATTTTACTCCTAAGTGACGTCACATTTTCCCCATTCCTTTTGCCTCACTGAAACCTAATTTATACACGAGCCGTGTCTAGAAGTATGTAGTATTATATATACATATGTATCTATGTATATCTTATGTACGTACGTATGTACGG
>SMSR01006604.1:10683-22683 GCA_019453355.1 Ceratina japonica | reverse complement strand
GAGCGTCATACTAGAGACGCTAGAAATAGTCGCGATCGTAACGACATACGGGATCGACGAGATAGCCGGAATCGCGATAGGATTAGAGAGCGTTCGAGAAGCACAAGAAGATCTCGTAGTCCTGTTAGGAATAGATTGGACAGAGATCGAAACGATCGGTATAAACGCTCTAGATCTCTGTCCCGGAATAGAAGAGAACGGGATAAGCATACGAGAGATCATGATAGGGAAAGAGAGAAAAACGGTAAAAGAGAACGTAACGATAAGTATAAGGACTCTTTATCGGAAGGACTGAAAGCGGAGCGTTCAGAAAGTTCAAGTGAAGAAGATATTAAGGATATTGACATTGAGGAAGAGGAGGATGAAGAAGCTATCATCGAACGTAGAAGAAAACAAAGAGAAGAACTTCTCAAGGTATGCTAACTTTCTGATAATTATTAATGTCAGAAGCCTCTATCGAGGCTTCGTCTGTCTGTTTTTCCCCGTTACAATTAAAGTGACTATGTGAAGGGGTAAAAGTTATACCAGTTTTCAAAATAGATGAGTTAGGGTTTACATCACGGGTTTTTTTTTTTAACGTATTTCATAGTGGACGTCACAATTTGGTTGAAAAATGACGTTTACCCTTTCATATGAAAGTACAGGAAATATTTCTATCCAGAGACTTCAAATTTTTGAGATTTAAAAAAAAATGTTTTCTGTTTTTATATTAGTAAGATTTGAAATTAACACGAAAATATTTGTTCTATCATAGCGATTAGGCGGACCAAACGAGGATTCAAATATGTCTGTTGACATAAACACCATTCCTGGAACTCCGCCTTCGGAGAGTCAATCGAACGGTTCGCAAAAGTCAATAGAATTACCGTCTAATAATAATGAGTCCACTTCAGAAAGTCATACACCACCACTGCCTGAAAAACCAAAATCACCGCAAATTAAGAAAAGAAAATCTAGATTTGAAGACGCGCCACCGGAAGAAAATGACAAGATCGAAGATATGAAACCAACGGAGAAGGTTAAGCAAGAGGAGAAACAGAATGCGAAAAAGTCGAACGAGTGGGATATGTTCGCCGAGGCAGACAATATTGGTGACTTTAATGTATGTTCTAATTTTGTAATTAGTAATTTTTATGCTTGTTTTTCAAGTTTCATTATCTTTCCTATTTTTGTAGAGTCCCACAGTTGAAGGGAAACGACAAGGCGGGCCGGATAATCCAAGTTTGACAGACAATTGGGACGATGCCGAAGGATACTATAGGTAAAAAGATATTCAATATTTTAGTATTCTGTTCGATATATGTATTCAAATAAAAATTTTGTAATTTCCGTTGCAGAGTACGTGTTGGCGAAACGTTAGATAATCGATATGTTGTGTATGGATATACCGGTCAGGGTGTATTTAGTAACGTTGTAAGAGCCAGAGACACTGCTAGAGGCAACTTGGATGTTGCTGTGAAAATAATAAGAAACAATGAAATAATGTAAGTACATTTTTCTCTTCGAAAATTAATAATATCTTAAATTCTAGTTAATAATTATTGTTTTCTATATTATTTAGGCACAAAACTGGCCTTAAGGAACTCGAAATTCTTCGGAAACTTAACGACGCAGATCCGGAAGACAGATTTCATTGTTTACGACTTTTTAGGCATTTCTTTCACAAGAATCATTTATGTATGGTTTTTGAACCGTTAGCTATGAATTTAAGAGAGGTAAATATTCGTTACATATTTATTTTTGGTATATTGCTGGTTATTACATGGATTGATTTATCTAGGTTTTAAAAAAATATGGCAAAGACGTTGGTTTGCATGTAAAAGCGGTAAGATCGTATACGCAGCAACTTTTCCTTGCTCTCAAATTATTAAAACGTGCAAATATTCTGCATGCTGACATCAAACCGGATAATATTCTAGTCAGTGAAAGCAAGCTAGTGTTGAAACTCTGCGATTTTGGTTCAGCCTCACATGCTCACGAGAACGATATGACACCGTACTTGGTATCAAGATTCTACCGGGCACCAGAAATTAGTAAGTATCACACGTCTCTCATTATGGAAAATTTTATTCAATGCAGTACGTAATTGCATTGATTACACAATGAGCGAAATTCCTGTAAACGTACATAAATATACTGTGCCTTCGGCAGCGATCTTTTGTGTGGTTTCTAAGAAAGCAGCAGTAATAAGTAAGATCTTGTATATAGATCGGCTTGTTATTGGCAGGTGAAGTTTTTCAATAATTTCAAATTCACCAGATGATTTTTTTATTGCTTCGATTGTGAATGCATTCTTTTCCTGCTTTGTTATT
Source organism: Ceratina japonica (assembly GCA_019453355.1). Classification (NCBI taxonomy): domain Eukaryota; kingdom Metazoa; phylum Arthropoda; class Insecta; order Hymenoptera; family Apidae; genus Ceratina; species Ceratina japonica. The sequence continues at coordinate 20,371 of SMSR01006604.1, read as the reverse complement.
TTTTTATTTCAGTTGGTAACTTCGTAACAATTAATTTCTTTTGTAGTTTTCTCAATTGATTTTCTTATATTTTTAAAAATAATACTTATAGCTCTTTTATATCTTTATCACTTCATTTATGAATTTGCATTTAGCTATTCTTTCTATTTTCACTGAAACAAATATATTACCACATTCTAAACACAAAACAGCTACAAATACATAAAACACTTTTCTTTTTAATTTTTCTAAAGATTAGAGGAAAAACAATGTATTTATATGAATTTCATATTTCGTACTCGAAGACTATTAAATATAGTGAGGTCCATAAATATTTGCGCAACAACTGGATTCTTTTTAGGCGTTAGCGGGATTAGTTTACTATATAATGTACAAGGGGAAGTTAAAAAGTAGAGGGACATTTGAGAAAAGGGGCATTTATTCTAATGAAAGCCCTTTACTTTTTGACTTCTCGAATAACAAAAAATTCAATAAAATGCCTGTAAGTTTCATTAATACATTAGTTTTCAACGTGCGTTTATACGAATTGCGCTCACTGTAGTATACTCTTGGTATCCTGGTTTCTTATAATTATACTATGTTGAAAATTGATCAAAACTTAGGAAACATAATGATTCCCATTAATATTCAGGCACACTTCAAAGTAGGATAACATTCTCAATATTGGATCAAACAGCTTCGTTTTCTTTGAAATGTTAGGAGTCTTGTTTTATTACATAATATCTAACGAAAAATTGGAAAACATTACTATTTGCCAGAATTTCGAACAACAAAGAAAAGAACACGATGTTTAATTTTTTATTATGGTCTCCAATAAAAATTCGAAACACTTTGTTCATAAGTCTCATTACGTGCATGTACAAAGTACAATGATTCATAAAAATTCATGAAAGCACAAAGAAGACATTTTTTGGCACATCGGAACATGTAAAAATTCTCCGATTTATCTCAGTTGTAGATTAGAAATCGTGAAAAACTGCAATTTTTCAAATTGCTAATCGCTTTTTAGCAAGATTTATTAACTTTGGTGTGAATGCAGATATATAAATTACTTGTAATTAGATTTACAAACGGAATGTTTCAAATTTGTATTAGAAATCCTAATAAAAAGTAAAAGTTTGTATGTTTGAAGTGTCTCTTACTTTTTCATTGGAGATTTCGAGAGATTATTTTAATTTTTGTTTACACATTATAAGTCTTCTAACGTCATGCAGAACATTAAGTTGTTTGGTCCGATATTAAAAAAGTTATTTTTTGTTTAAAACATCCGAATATTATTGGGAATCACTGTATAAATCTGTTTATTCATTATTTTAAACCAGCTTCTAATAGCGTTGCAAAACGTGGTCTAGACGATTTAAAAATATTAGATACGAATGGCGGCTAAGTTGCGTTAGCCGCGTTATGTTTCGAAATTCTGCGCGACAGCTCTACTTATCACGTTGATCAAACATGCAATGGGGAGATTCTGTACTATTATAGGTATTTAATAATCGGTTATCGTTTCCCGGCAAGTAACACACACGTTTTCTAGTTCTTGGTATACCGTATGATTTCGGCATTGACATGTGGTCCGTGGGATGCACCATTTATGAATTGTACACGGGAAAAATAATGTTCTCGGGCAAAACAAACAACCAAATGTTAAAGTTCTTCATGGATCTAAAAGGCAAAATGCCTAATAAACTGATTAGGAAAGGATCGTTCAAGGATCAACATTTTGACTCTAACTGCAATTTCCTGTACCATGAAGTTGATAAGGTCACGGAACGGGTAAGTCGTCTTTCTACTACTCTATCCATCCTTGTTTATCTGCCGTTTGGTAAGTGACAACCAACGACTGCGGCTGCTCGCGCGCAACGATCTGGACGATAGAGTCACTAATTCTTGTACTTTTAGGAAAAGGTTGTGGTGATGTCTACGTTGCCAGCTACTCGCGATCTGAACGCCGAACTGGGTGGGAACTCGTTGCCGGCGGAACAGAGTCGGAAAGTGGGACAACTGAAGGATCTCTTGGAGCGCACGTTGATGTTGGACGCGGGAAAGAGAATCACAGTGAATCACGCCCTGGCGCATCCCTTTATACAAGAAAAGATCTAGGTAACCCTGTCGGGGTCCTTCTTCCACACCGGAAAATTCATTTGACGTAATAAAAGAATGTTTAAAGATGGCACCGCTAACGATTTGTTGTGTACCATAAAGGCATTACTAACACGAACTGGTGGCTCGTTATATCGAATGTCTTGTATCCGTTTTAGCAGAAAGAGGCGGTGCAAAATTTCACACAAACTTTCCACTCGCTACGTCTGAATTTAAAAAACAAAAAAGGGTGCCATTCTCAAAACCCGGACGTTGCTTCTCGTATGACGAGAAGAACGAACAAAATTATTTGAATCAAATATGACATTGTGCTCTGCCCATCTGAACTGTATTATTTAATTAATGATAACTATTGCAGGTCAATACAGTGCGATATTTTTATATTAGTTAATAACTGCTACGAGCGATGAATAAAAATGTTGGGAGTCAACCATCGATGCATTTATCGGCGATCATAAAAACAGAACGTGTTTGTACTCGGTCCAGAAACAACGTAGTGTATCACACAGGGCGTAAAGATCTCTTTTTCGTGTAAAATTTCTGACACCGCTTGGACCCCGTTTATTTCTTCTCTTTCTTTATGCACAGCAGCGATAAAGTAATAAATCCAACGCACCGATGAATACTTGAAGAAGAGGCTCGAGCCGTGGTTAAACATGTTAAGCTACCGTTGGACGAATAATGAAATATTGGGAAAAGCGACCGCCTCTTTCAGCATGAACCGGCCATCGATACGTAGCATAATGGTGGTACATAGTATTTTTTCTTTTTATCAATCTTTCGAACCTCGAGCCGCGGATTCCCTTTACAAATTATAAATAGCAGTTAATTATATAATTACGAACGATGCGAATATATCTCGCGGCGAAACGTTTTCGTGATTTTGCGACGCTGTGTAAGGCTTACGCAGAGTTCGACTCATGGTCGAGCGCAAAGTCATTTTTCTTTTTCTTTTTTTAATCAACTCGTGCGCCGTCGGGCGCACGAACGGCATTAAAAGTCTAGTAACAAGGGAACTTGTATTGATCGAAAAGAAGAAACAGAAATTGTATAGTAATTAGGTTATTGAAAAATAAAATATCACATGCTTGAACGAGAAACAAGCCCTGTACTTTATACTTTTCAGTCATAATCGCGCGCTGTCCGTGCAAGATTATTAAATGCACGAAAAGAGAGAACAAACGATTATATATATATATATATATATACACGTATATAATATTTAGAAGAGAAAGAAGGTACCGATTGTAATCTGTTTTTCATCTAGTAACGAAACGTTTAGTAGACGACGTGTGATTTCAGGAAGTGTTGGGAAAAGATTAAGTTATTGTTATGTCGAGACATGCTCGGCCTTGGTCGACTGTTAGTGTTATAGATAATCCTTTTCACGTCTAACGAGTTGCATTTATATAAAGATATCGATGTAAAGAACGATAAGAAATACAATGATGTATATATTTGCACTGGGAAATAGTAATTTCGAGTGGCATTATATGAAACGAAATATTATTTAATGCTTAATATTAATATGTAGTCTTATAGAAATATAAAGAGAAAGAAAAACGTGTTTCGTTTCAGTAGATGTGTTATGGATAGCTTACGATTTTTTATCGTTAGCTTCATGAAATTCTTCCTTTATTTAATATTGCGTTAATTTATTTGTAAGACACGACAGAACATCAATGCTGTTTGAATGGTTCATGGTAATGCTTGTCCTTTGCGTGGCAACATTGTACGAGACTGCTTATGTTTCAGATATGAGTCTTCGATTCAAAGCATCGTTAAGTGCGGGCGGACCTTTCGTGGGCTTTTAACGCCGATCCCGTTGCAAGGTATTCATGGGGGACTGCCTTATGGGATATTTAATGTATCCGTTTTCTCGTTAAACAACATAACATTGCAAGTCGAAGTCGTCCTAACTTGCTATGCTCTTTAGAGGCGGATCGACTTCGTTTATATTGAAATTTTCATATGTGTTAGCTAATTTATAGAATTTCTAAACGTAACAAACTACAAACGGGAGGCTAAATGATAAATGAATTCGATTATTCTTTTAATTATTTCGCACAAAGCATGAACGTTTTAGTTTCCTTATGTGGGAAAATAATATGCTTTGTTTAATTGAAACGTTGATTAGAGAAAGGGGGAGGTAGATGTTTCGGGCACATTTCAATAGACAGAAGTAAAATGAATACACAAAAAAAAATATGTGTACTGGTTTATAGTTTTCTAATTGGCTGTTTGGTAATGTTTCACTTGTAGCCCTCCCTGAGAGGAGGGGAGGCAATGGAAGAGATGAAATCAGTTGATGGATTACGTGATGGTGAAGGAAATTGGGGTGAGATCCTCGCAGCAACAGCGGCTTGACTACTAAGTAAAAATGACGCCTGTCGCAAAAAAAGGATCGGCGAATGTTTAATATAAATTTGTATCAACAGGAAGGTTTGTCGTAAAGTTCCGTTGAAATTAAATGAATCGTAAGTATGTAAACAGGTAAGGTATACATGCGTAGGAAATTCTATTCTAAATAATCTATTTAATTATTACGTAAGTATAGGTAATATCACGAAAAGACACGCTATTAATATTTGGGGCTCTCAATTTTCAGATCGCTAGAAAGAATCTCTTCGAAATGAATTGTTATAAAAATAGTCTAACATGAAAATAATTGTTGGAATAAATTATGCGTTTGTATATCCGGGCAATTAAATTTTATTCTCATTACGCATTAATAAAACATGTTACACGTATATTGATATAATTCTTGTCTCATTGTACAATCCATGTAGTTCAATTCATTCCACTCTTCATATTGTCAATCTTATCTCGAACAAGTAATGTAACTGGCTTAATAAATAGATAAAATTTTTCCAAACGTTCGTATCTCGATTTGTAAACCTGACAACCTTAGAGCTCGTAAACGAGCAGAATTTCGTGGTCTGTGTTTAATAGTCGAAATTTTACCCAAAAGATATATAAATTCAGTGGTACGGATTCTTATTTACAGAATTCGTGCAGGTAACAAGGCCTCGATTTGAAGGTATATATTTCCCACCGTATCTTGATGTGTTTAATCGCGCTCCGGATAATACTGAACTAACAATTTGGCTAATTCTTGTGCCAACTCCATCGTCGACGCGCACAAAACTCTTCTGCTCATCACGTCGAACGGGCCGCCTGTAAACAGAACATATCCAATTATCATACAAACATATAGATGGCAAATTATCATACAAACGTCCAACTGTGCTTGTATAAAAAGAATAATTACAATTATCAAGCTTGAAATAGCTTCTGCAGCCACGTAAAGCTTTCTGACATTTAAATAAAAATTGTGGTACACACGTTGATTGGTCCAATATTAAAAAAGTTATTTCGTTTTACAGTTTGTCTGAATATTAATGTGGATCATTGTATTTATAGCGAAATAAATTACCTGTTGGATCTCGTGACTTTGTGATGTATGTATATTCTTGTTAGTTTTTGTTATACTTCGTTAGAACTGGATATTTTATTGTAGAATAAGATATTAAGAACAAGAGTGATGAATGAGGGGAAAAGGATGGAGGTGTGAATGAAGTAATATTAGAAATTGTACACCTAGTTCATTTCTGGGCCTAATAGGTTGAAATAAAAGCAATTACCTGCTGGATCTATGCATACACCGCCCGCTTCTCTCACGATTAGATCACCAGCTGCTATGTCCCAAGCGTGGATACCAAATTCAAAGGAAATATCCGCTCCGCCGAGTGCAACCATGCACATATTTAAAGCCGCCGATCCCAGACAACGTATTCTAGTAAAATAAATAGTATCATGATAAATATTGAAACGTAGGAATAAGTCTACAAACCAGTTAAATAGGATAATATATTTTACCCGTGCACTAGTGGCGTAAGGTTGTTAGCATTTGCCAAAACAACCTTCATCTTCTCCGGATCTCTGCTTGTGCCCATTTCCATCATTACAAGAGCTTTACGCAATTCTGAAAAAGAAATGAGCAGAAATTAGAAGAAATTTGAATTTAATTCACTAATTTATGAATAAATTGCAGGTTTCCTGCATTTATGAGAACATTGAATGTACAAAAAATACAAATTGTGCGAGAAATATAAATTATGCAATAATCCATAACAATGTATAAAATAGTGAACGGGCAAAGTGTACATTACAATGTTTAAATTTCTATTTAAAATACAAATTTTAAACTCATATAAAAAATAGTTTATCTTGCATAAAAGTCCGTACTCTATTAATGAATGAGACGGCAAGACCAATTATAACTTTAATTATTACCTTTCTCGTCAGAAACGCTAATAGGCGCTCCGTTCAGAAACGCGCCTTGACCTCTACGAGCGGTGAACAGCTGCTCCAAAATCGGATTGTAAACTATACCAATTTCCGCGGTTTTATTAATAAGTAGTGCGATCGATATACAAGTATGGGGCAAGCCGTGCACGAAGTTCATTGTTCCGTCGATCGGATCGATGATCCACGTCGGCGCGTCGGTGAATTCGACAGTCTTCCCAAGTGAAGTACCCTCTTCCCCGATAAACCTGCAGAAATTTATTTTAGACACGCAATACTATTATTGAGCTCAATCTGACGTGATCTAAATACAATGTGTTCATTGATTTGGTTCGCAACTCGCGTTAAAATGTATAATTTAATTGGGCCTCGAGATTATTCAAATAAATTATTTTCAAATTAATCTTAAAAATAGCTATGTCGTTTGAAATAATCATTGATTAACTATTCTATTTTTTCATTTGACCAAATACTTTTACAAATAAAGTTTCAAATATTTTACAATTCTACGTAATTCCAAAATTACGAAAAATAAGTTTACTATAAAAATATAAGACTCAATAACGCTTATTTTTCATTATCAAATCATTTTATGTATGTCTCCAATCGATTACTGTAAGTAATAATAATTTTTAATTTTTTAGTGGAATCTCAAAACAAGCTTATTAATTTCTTTCCAATTTTGCACGTGAGTTTAATATTATAATAAATATCAACGTAGCGGAAATAAACCTCCCTGAAGCTTCAAACGCTTTAATAAAGAAGAAAAATACTTATTTAACAAATTTCAAAAATATGTGCTATAATACTATTTACAAATTTCAGATACATGCTACTTTTTTAAAATTTCAAACATGTGCTACTGTTAAAAAAAAGTTTTACTTTTTACTACTACGTAATTTCTGATACGAACTGAACGAAATACACGAAAAATGAGTTTATTATAAAATGATTTGATAACAAAAAATGAACGAACTCTTAGAATTACAATTCCACGAATCACAAGTTTCTATTATCATTAAAAAATACGTGTGTCTCTATAGTTCTCTCCAGTAAATGTTGATAGTATAAAAGTATAAAGTATCGTTTGTCCGATGATGGATCGGAGCGGAAAGTTCCATTGACCATCCAACGAGGCCCTTTTTAACGGTACGTTCCAATGCAATTTCTGTTACAAACACATATGATCAATATGATGAGCTTAAAGAGGAACGTATCGAACATTTCACAAGACAAGGTCAAATGGTAACCAACTGGACTCATTACTCTTTCTCTCTCTCTGATCCAATAAGAAGCAATTCGTAATAAAGGAAAAGGAATTAATTGACATTCAACATCGATACTGATGAAAGTTCTGCATCGCGTGACACAGCAATCATTTTATTGAAATAAATAAAACGCTATAGAGAAAACACTGTTAGACTGCGGATGCCATTCATTTATAGCAACATTATTCAATTTTAATCATCAGAATTACTTCCTTAGATTACACATTATTATTAATAAAATTAAGAAATTATACATTTTCCTTTATCTTTTTACACAATTATATTTACATTTTCAAATTTTTATATTGTAATTATGTCGTGTAAATGCATAAAGTACCAACAGCAAAATTAAAGTTTAAAAAATTAAAGGACAATCTTATTAAGTTTCATTTTTTAAATTGGTACTATTTTGGTATTGGTATTATTTTGCATAAAAATCCGCAGTCTTATATCATTATATATTACTATAATATATAGACTGCGAATTTAAGAAATGAGATTTAGTGTAACTTTTTCTCATTCTTTCAAATTCTCACGAATAATAATGTAACTAATTTCCAAGTATGATAAAAAATGATTTTGTAATTAACTTATATGAAATTATATGTGAACGTACTTATGGTCTGGGAATTTTGAAGAGATCCCTTCGATTAAAAGTTTCTCGACCTTCTGGTCCCATTCGGTGACTAGGTCGACATCGCAGGATTTAATCATTGCATCCTTAGGCTGATTAATCTTTTCCCTTACAATCTACAAGTTTCATGACTATAATTTAATTACGTACATATTTCGTGACATTCAAATCGCATTGTTTGTTAGTAACCGAGAGTTAGCAATAAAATGTTAATTATTGGCTTGTCCCGGAAGTTTGTGCCGACAGGTGTTTGTCAGAATGATTAAAAACGAACCCATTAAACGTGTATTATTAAAAGTGAGATTCCAGGTATAAATGTGTATCAAAATTAAATCATTGTCATGTTCCAAGTATAAATGTGATTCAAAATTAGAATGCGCTTTAAATTTTCCATAAAAATCGGCAAAAACTTTCCGGACAACCCAATAAAAATTACTATCTTGAATCCATAACAAGATGAAATTCAGAGTCATTTGAAAATTATTGTATTACGTTTAACAAACGTTAAGCGCCATGGCAGTCATTAGTGACTGACGGTATACTTTTTATTCAGGCTGTTTCAGTCACTGTTGAGTAACGATATGCAATTTAAAAAAAAAACTATAGTATACTCTTCTGTTACTACATTTTTAATAATGTGAACATCATAAAGGAATGTGCATACCTAAATATTTTTTATAAAAAGATTGTACTGAGTATTATTGAAATACTGAATGGGTAATAAAACAATTAAGATCTAAACAGAAAGGAAGACAAAGCAGGCTTTTAGCGCTTAACGCGTTAAGGAATGTTGGGAATTGTTTGAATTAAGTTTAAGCGCGTAAGTCTTCAAAATCTTAGACGTTATCAAGACGTACAATATGATACAATGTCTTAATTCAAGAGAAGTGATAAACACGATTACGTAAATTAACGTAAATATTATTCAACTCGTAACGGTTAGGCATTACGAACGAGATTCTGTAAATTATAAAAGTGAAGAATCATGGTAACTGAAGCCAAGGCAAGACAGAGGTGTTACTTATTTCATGAACGTTTTAAGTCCGTTCCTTGGAAGCCGAACAACCGCATTTATACATTAGCGGTATTATTATCTAATGTCCATTTCGAGAAATTGATCCCACTATATATGCTACTAGCAATAACTGAGATGCGCGATTAGAATGCTAATCCTTGCCGTTAATCACCGATGCTTTGATCGATTTCCGAAGAGAATATTTTACAGGATTTCGAAACGAGCCTCGCGATTTATTTTATGATGTAATACGCGAACACGTTGACACAACGGCGTCAGATAAAACAAGAGTACGTAGGAACGAGTGAAAAGTAATTGCTGAATAAATATTGAACAGTGAAATCCGAGGCAGTGTGCAAGATC
>SMSR01006584.1:9221-29356 GCA_019453355.1 Ceratina japonica | reverse complement strand
TTGTCAATGACCATGTCCGATCAGATGCATCTTATTTTTACGGAATTTTGACAGGTTACTGTGAAGAGTGTTTTACATGAATACGCGAGCGCATGCTTTACGTATAAACACATAATTCTACTAATAAACTTATCTACTGATACGAGATAGATTATGCTGCGACATTAAATTGTTTAAAAATCGTGCAATTTTATTAAAAAACGAGAAATTAATGATTTGGCTCAATGACAAATTGAAGGATTTATAGATCTGCGATTTGGCGAATCGATTTTTCACGGGGGAGCCGGCGCGGAACGCGGGCGCACGTTTCGCGCGGTTTAACGCATCTGCCTTGTGGGTGTTGCCGCTAAATCTTGTGAGCGCATTGTCGCATGCCTGCATGTCGCACCGTGTCCCTTTGCACAATGGGAGTGACAACGCGGTGCGGCGGCGGCGGGCGTGGGTACAAGAAGAGCATGCGAGGCGGACTTTAATGCAGCCGCAACGACAGGCACACCCTAAAATCGAGAAACGCGACGCGACGATGCTCGCGACGGGGTATCACGCGCTGACAATGTATTATATGCATGCATGCATGTACTACGTATATACGGACCGCAGAATGCCTCCCTGATGATGTGGAAAAGAATCCTGGACAAATGTTACCCGGTGTCTCGCCCGACGACTGACGTCGCGGCTTTACGAGCCTCTTTGTTCCCTCTTTGACGTTGGTGTGTTAATATCGTCGCACTGAGGTACGATAACTTCGTCTCCTCTTTGTGCGATACGTGTTAAGTGAAATGGTATTACGAATTTCTTCTATTCAATGAAAATTGTATTATTCTATTATTTTCTAAAATAAATATAAACACAGAAGTTGTGAATTTTTATGTTCGTAATATATTAATTTTTAGATATTATTTAAGCAAAGAATAATGTCTTTATGTTTATTAGAATATTATTAGAAAACACGAACTTTTCAAATATTAAAGGCAGGCAATGTATTATTCTATTATTTTCTAAAATGCATATAAGCCTAGAAATTGTGAATTTTTAAAATTATAATCTATTCATTTTTAGATATTATTTAAGCAAAGAATAATATCTTTATATTTATTAAAATATTATTAGAAAATACGAACTTTTCAAACATTAAACTCAGACAATGGATTTTGAGGAGAAGACGAGAACTGAAATAAGTAGACGTTTAGGCAGGGTAGTAATCGGGGAATCTATGTCGCCGTTCGTGTAATCCGTTTTTAATGCGAATATTAATGTGCCCGTGGGATGTAGGCGTCGTCTGAGAATGGCGAAACGCGAGCCAGCCGAAACGGAGGCTTAACGAGCATTAAAAATACGGAAACTTCTTTTTCTCGGTCTCCGTCCCGGTCCCGGTTCGTTCGTCTCCGTTGCTCCGTTCGGGCTACGTTTCTCCGAAATTCCCGGTGCTCTCGGGAATCTCTCCCCCTTGCGAGAAAGTCAGACTAAACACTTTATCCCGGGGTCGGTCGCCGCACCGCACCGGCAAAAAGAGAGCGTCATCCGCATTTTCGCGGTGCGTGCGAACAATATCGGGCAACGGAGGAGGAGGAGGAGGAGGTGGTGGTGCGCGTGTGGGACGGGAAAGGAAACCGGGACGGGACAGAAAGAGGGAGACAGACGTGTCGTCTGGGTCCTCCGTTAAAACGCCTTCCGAGACAACAGATGTCCCGCGATTTTCTCCCCATTTCTTTTTTTATTTCCCGCCGAGGTCTGCGCATGCCACGCGAAAAAATTCTTCCTCTCACGACGCTGTCAAAATCGAACGAGGAGGTCTTATTTATTGGGGCCTCGTGGTCGTTCCCCTGGTTTCCCTGTCGTATCCCCCGTCGCTCGCTTCTCTTTTTCCCCCGCGCGGCAAACGGCGAACGGGTTATCGATATTATCCTCTCGCTCGCGTGTTATAAAGTCCTTCCTTAATGAACTCGACCGACGGACTTATTTTTAGTGCGTGCCGGACCAAGATCGTTACCTATATACGTACTTATATACATCGTTTCTGAGAAAAACTACCAAATCTTTCGTGCCGTTTCCCGTTTCGATTAGGAATCAACGGGACTTTCATGTTTATAGGAAACATAACCATGCAAGGAATTAGAAAAAATGAAAAATAAGAGAAATATACTTCATGTAAAGAAATTTGATGATAGATTTCATGACTATAATTATATAATTAAATTACTAAAAATAAGAACGTCGTTATTGAACTTTGACCCGCAGTAACTGCAATTATACTCATATATTAAACCCTCCCATTGATTGATTGATTCATTAATATCTATGGTCGTTCAATCGATTAAGGAAATCGTCAATCATTGATTAATCTATCATTCAACTTTAATAGCTAAATATTTGAAATTGTGAACGAGCATATGCCAACTTTAATGGAGGAAGTACCTGTTTTAATTGCTGCCAATAAATTTATGTATTTCAACTAATCAATTTATACAATAATTACATAAAAGGGAATTGTAAATAATCGTATATGTAACGATTGTAATGTATAGCGAGTTACTTACGCGTTCTTTCTGCGTACGCGGATCAGGCTTGGCTCGAGACGCGCGGTCTAAGTTTGCTACAAAGCCGTACAACTCTGATATATTGGTTTCATGCGTGGTTACATAACCGCGAAGCGTTGTTCGCCATCGCATACCCCACGTCGGGCCCGTCGTCGTCGCGGATGAAATATCGTTGTTACCATCTTCGTCGGGGTTTCGGCGTCGCTGCGTCTCACGCAAACGTCGNCAATAGTTCAACGTCGAGTTTAATCATTGAAAAATTATCGTGGAACCAGATCGAAAGAGAGTATATAAAATTGAAACTGATCTAAATTGCCATCAGGAACATAGAAGTATTATCGTNGTATTTCAACTAATCAATTTATACAATAATTACATAAAAGGGAATTGTAAATAATCGTATATGTAACGATTGTAATGTATAGCGAGTTACTTACGCGTTCTTTCTGCGTACGCGGATCAGGCTTGGCTCGAGACGCGCGGTCTAAGTTTGCTACAAAGCCGTACAACTCTGATATATTGGTTTCATGCGTGGTTACATAACCGCGAAGCGTTGTTCGCCATCGCATACCCCACGTCGGGCCCGTCGTCGTCGCGGATGAAATATCGTTGTTACCATCTTCGTCGGGGTTTCGGCGTCGCTGCGTCTCACGCAAACGTCGGCATCATCATCATGCGCTTTTTCCAATTCTGATCAATCCCAAAAAGAAAGTCCTGTCAATCAAAATCTGAGAATGGTTCTTAGCACTCTTTCTAATATAAGTGTATTTTCTATTTTTTAAATGTGAGTTTGTCGCAATCAATCATATGAAAGGTAATAAACAATGTAAGGAATATAAGTATAATTTGTATAAGTTTTCTTTTCACGTTTTCGATGTCACTTCGTGAAATATTGTACAACTTCTAGTATATTATGATTGATTAATAAATTAATGTCATACACGTCTATTTTCATATCGTATTGAGTATCTAACGGTTCATCACACTTCGTGAAATATTGTACAACTTGTAGTAAATAATGATGGATTAATAATTAATGTCATATACGTTTACTCTCGTATCGTATTGAATATCTAACAGTTCATCACATGACAAAGGGATATTATTATAGAGATCCCTGCAAGAGATGCATCAATTGATTTCAAGCACCACCAAAGGGTTTTTATTAAAAATAGAGAAAAAGACAGTTGTCAATAAAGCCGGCGGGAGTGTAGCAGGACCGATCTTCGGGTTACAGTTTCCATGTAAATGAACAAGCCGTGGCGGGAGAAAAGAGCCTCGCGTCTGGCCTGCAGCGTTTCTTTTACGCCGTGAAACGATCATCGGCGTATGGTCGCTCGTAAAATTGTCAATAACGATGATTACGGTCCAATTACCAGGTCGCGTTTCGACGCTGTAAAGTAATAAAGCTGAAAAAAGGGCAGAGCGAGAGAAAAAAAGGGGCGAATGGGGGGAAAAGGAAAAGACGAGGATGAAGGAAAGAGTAACGGGAGACGAAGAATAACTTTTCCCCCGCAACTCCAGAATAATCGTCCCGCAATTTAGTAATCAAAATTTCAAAATATGTTCTCCTCCCGTTACGAATTAACACTTACATTATCCTGGATACATAATGCAATGTGCTGTGTATTAACTCGTCGTATGTTTCAAAGCTTTCTCGTCCTTTATAATTTTTTCGGTCTCATAAAAAAGGGATCAAATTTAATTATAATCTTCTGTTTAATCTAAATTCAGGCTAAATTAATTGCTGATAATAAACTGCATCTCTTAATACATAAATTGTATTAATTAACATTTCAACGAAATAGGAGCTTCGATCTTATATACTAATTAAGGATGTTCTGGAGGTATATAAAAACGTTCAGAAATTCTTGAAACGTTAACAAAACATAGTTTTTACTATATTAAAGCAATTATCAAAGTTTGGGTTCGATTCACTTCATCGTTTAAAAATTATAGCAATTTGAAGTTTGCACATTTTAACACGTCTTCTTATGGAAAATTTATAAAATTCCACTTCAAATCCTATTTAAACCTTGAAAAAACGTTGCCAGAAACTTCAATTTTTTTCTATATATAGTAAATACTATGTAATTAATTAATACACAACATTTATTAATGTTCACTGAACAGTTAAAAAAAAAACATTATAAACTACTAGAAAATGTCATCAGAACATAATTTTATACAAATTTGAGATGTTTATTAGTAATTATAAATATTGCTTTCTGAAGTATTTTTGTTTAATTTAAATATTTATTTTTGACTTTTTATTATGTAATTGTCTATATTCAACATCACCAATTTATTTCCTTCAAGTTGAAATCAGAGGGTACAGTCATTCATCAAAAGTCACTTAGAATCTTTTCTAATATTAAGGAAACTTGATTAAAAAGCCAGTATGAGACGCAATTCACTAATTAAACAAAAGCTTTCGGAATTAATCTATATTTTTAATATAAAATATACATCATAAATAGCCTTCATTGCCAATACATTGAAGAATTTCGAATTTTATATACTTTTGTCTCCGATTGTACCTCCAGGACATCCTTAACTTCATACGATTTAGTGACATTTATTAAAAAATACATTCATTTCACAATTGACTCGCGTAGTTATAAACGTAAAATATATGTACGATTACATATACATTTGTCGAGCTTAACGAGTAACTGTTTTCAAATGTACTTCGATCACGGTTTAGAAAAGAGTAAAGCATGATCGGGAGTACAACTGTTCTGCGAGGAGAAACGAGAAATGGAGAGCAGCAACGCGGAGAGAAATAGATGAACTCACCCCGAGCGAGCAGTGCCTACTTACCTGTCTACCTAGCCGGACCACACGTCGCGTTTTCTATTGGCCAACGATTATCTGCCACGGGATCATATCTCTGTCACGTTTTTCTCCGCGCGCGGTCACTTTCGAAAACGCCAGTCGCGCGGTTACTCGCCGCGCTGCATGTACAATACTTACACTTACACGAACATACATAAATACGTATGTAGGAACGCGTACGTGCGTGAATACACGCGGGCAGCCGGCCGAGGCTGCTCGGCTCTCGAAACGAGTTCATTATGCCCGTGAAAAAGCGCGATCCATCATCGTGCTCGTCAGATTAGATCAAACGGAGAAACAACGCGCACCGCGTGTAACCGTGTAACAACTGGTGGGAGGTAGCCGGGGCAGCGCGTCGCGGAGAACACAGCCCGTGCTCTCCGTTGTGTTCCGCTAGAAACAACATGACAGTTTGGCATGATTAGTACACGTGTACTATTGTTCATTCAACCCGGGGGCCACCCACCATAGAGCGCACAAAGGAACGCGCGCGCCAGTGGTCCACGTAAAGACAGATGTAGATCACTCCGGCAGATTACCGGGCCGCAAGGGGCTGAAAAATAAAAGCCTCCCTACTCATCGCCGGCGTACATAAGTAAGCACCCATTCCTGCCTCGAGATCATCCGGCTACCTATCTATTGGCTCCGCTTTATTTACGAACGGCTCGCTATCGGACCGCCGCGCCGGGTTCTCCATTTGTGCGCCGGGCGCAATCCATTTCTACCTCGCTAGATCAGATTGGTATCGCGTCCCAAGTCCAATATCCCTCGCAACGAGATCGCGCGAACGGAAAATAGAGCAGCAAACAATGCCCCTGCACGTGGAAGGTGTTATTTCCGTTGATTCGAAGATCCTGATTACGCTGCCTGGTTAGCTCGGAGCGTAGAGAGCGGAAAACTCGATCGCTGCTCGAATCAATGGAACTCTTTCTATTCCATAAACAGACTCAATGCAAAGAAATTGTTCAAAAATTTTCCAGTAGTATAAAAATCTGGTAACTTAAGGGGGTTTACTATTTTAATGAATTTGTAACAAAAATAAATATTGCATAATTATAAAATCATACCAATGGCTATATATTTAAGGGAGTTTACTTGATAATTGAATTAACAATTAAATTTAGTTAAAATTTAAAATTTTGTGCAGAATTAAACGAATATTTGAAGAATACATACGTAATCGTTTAATCCTGCACAAAATTTCAAATTTAACCATATCTTATTATTAATTCAATTATGAAGTAAATTCCCTTAAATATAAAGCCATTGGTATGATTTTATAATTGTGCAACAGTTATTCTTGTAATAAATTCATAAAAATCGTGAAAGCTGTTGGTGGAAGGGAATGTTGGCCTTGTTAATAATCGTGAAATGTCGCGGGTACGAAGGAACACATGGGCCGAGATGAGCAAAAGGAAACGGAACGTTTGAGAAAGAGAGGGCGGCGGAGGAGGCAGAAACCTGTCCGTCGTGCTGTCCGTCAAGACGTACCGTCGCGTCGGAGTCGCGGGGGGTTGGCGAGGACGTAATAATAGATAATACATGCGGCCGAGGAACGCGGTGAATCTCTCGCGCTCGGCAAACGAACAGGCTCCGCATGTCCACCTTTATTTCATATCTGGCTGGCATTCTCTCTGATCTACTCCATCTTTCTGCTCTTCTCCGGGGCCCCGGCGCGTGTAGTATCGCGGTCTTAGGTGGGTGGCCACGGGATTCAGCGAACAATAGGTACACGTGTACCCGTCATGCCAAACTGTCGTGGCTATTTCAGACGGCAACACAACGGAACCCGACGAGACCCGTCCATTTCGTTCCGCGGCGTCCGCTTCTCCACCTTGCAATCCGATCTACCTGACAAATTCTTGGCTGCGCCGCTCGGAGCTACGTTCGTTTCCTCCGTCGTCCGACAGGATTTTTAATTAACTCTCTTTTATTGTTAGTATATTTTCGTGGTTGTACTAGAATCGGGAGGCATCAATTATAGAATTTTTCTAGGAGTATGCTAAATTTGTTAGAGATCTGGATAAATCATTTTGATACTAGATGAATGCGATATATCTTTCCAAGCAGAGCAAAGAACACCGCCCCCTACCCGGAAGTCTGTCGCTCGGAATAGGATTGTTCATCAAAATGAAACGATTAATATCATTTTGCAATGACAAAAGGAATTATTCCTCTAGTCTCCTGGTTCAACGTATTTATAATCTTCGAATACATGCTTCGCTGTTTTAAATATACTCTTATAAATTTATCAAAGTTTCATAAATTATAGTCCTCCAATTGCAAATTTTCTGCGAAACTTATATTTCCTCTGGTCTGAAAACTGTTTCTCGAAGTACTGTTCGCTCCTCCCTCAGGTTTCACTTTTCTCGAAGGTTAATCGTACGTTCCTCTCTTCCCACCGGAGTCGTTTTCTTCGGCGAAGAATCGTCAAGGCGCTCGCTTTAGTTGCATTCCTCTGGCAAGAGACGTTAAGCGTAATTCCGCGAGCCGGTGCCTGTAACGCCTGCTACGAGCTAAGCCGGCGTCGATGACGGCGTTATTGCCACCCTGCGCGGCGTTCGCTTAACGCGATCGCTGACTGAGACCAGCCGTTATCTGAGAATAGGAGGAGAGGTAAAATTGGTTAGAAAATTATGCCTAGGCGAGAACACCGGCTAACGTATTCGTCTTTCGTCCATGCCTCGTGAGGAACGGCGCCACAGCGCCGCTGCTTCCAGGGTTGTTCGCAATCATTATTATTATTATTTATCAGGGTTTCAATTATTACGTGATTTTAATTCACATTGTCATAAGCCTAAAAGATATATATTTAATCATTTTGGCTATACGGACAAAGATCCAGAGCCCTCCTTGTATGGTAAATCGGTTAAATAAATAAATAATAAATATTTAATCATTTTTAAATAATAAGATGCCAGAGAATTATTATAATTCACATAAATAATAGTTTCAATATTTTATGAATTTATTACCTATTGTTTTTACATAAAAAGTCGAGGGTTGATTAATTTTTACGAGCTATTCAGTGGTCTTATTTTGAACATTCCAATTCTTGTGCAACTTGAAATTCGCCGCGGCCGCGCATGAACAAGACTCATTTGTCGTTACTTACACCACGGTGATCGTCTCGTCGTAGGAGCGCGGCGTCGGAGGCGAGTGTCTCGAACGCGACAGCGCGTCGACGAAAATAAGCGGTGGAAGCTCTCGAAACGAGCGCGCGACGATACCTGTCAGTGCGGCGGAACGCTCGCGGAATCTCAGGAAGTAAGGTCGCGAAACGGTCCGCTGTTTATTTTGCGAGTGATCCGGGGTTCGCCGGTTACGTAAGCCGTATAATCCGCGACGGGACAATATTTCTGCGCCACGCTCTTCAGTCCGTGGCAACGGACGGACGGACAGCCACCCACGCGACCCGGCTGCCGTTCTCCATTTGTCTTTCTACCTCCGTTCCTCTCTCCTCCCGTCGGCTCTTCCTTTTTTGCCTGCCCGCCTGCCGTCCCCGCGATCGATCGCGCGGAACGACGCCGTGACCGACGCGACGTGGCAATCGTGGCATCGCGGTTTTCTTGCCGTGGCAGCCGCCGCCATCGCGACAGGCCACCGTTGCGTTGCACGGACCGGACCGTGCGAAACGCTACAATCATTCCGGCTACGACTGTCTTCTCCTCCTCCACCTCGTCTCGGACGTCCACCACCGCCGCCGCGCACGCCGCTGATAATTCCTTCGCTACTATTTCAAGCGGACGTCCTGTCCCTCGCCTCGCTTTGGCCTTTGTCCAGGGCGGCCGTCCAATCCTCTACGAAGGATTACGCGGCCACTGAAATGATTCTTATGGAATTAGCCGGTGATTTACGGCTGATAAAACGCTCTAAGTGATTTGTTATCTCTAGCCGAAAATTTGAAATACAATAATTGCTGTACTGTATGAGTAAATTGTGAATTGGCATACATCCGTCTTGTAATATATTTTAATTTTTTAATTTTATGTTCTAAACGTGCTGCGCTTGTATAGAAGTTCTTATACAATTTTGTAAAAGATTATTTTCCTTATTAGTAAACGATCATTTTGATAATGAGTCTTTGAGACGACAGAAAGGTATAATGACACGTACCGCGTAATTTACTCCCCCGATAATCTTTGTAAATCTTCGACAAACCTGTCGCGATCGTATCTCCGCGAGAACCGAACAAGGAGCCACTTGGTTCCCGCGAAACTTAACAAACAATTTTTGCGAGAACCGCGAGGAACACCGTGGAAGGTAAGACGACTGAATAACGGGTCTCCGGTGGTTACCGCGTGGCGCGGGGTGTCCGGCAACAAAAATCTCGCGGACAGACGAAAATAATGATTATAGTTTGTCAAGCTAACTACGCACGCCGGAAATTACGTAGGAGAGGCCAGAATCGAGACGCACGCTACATCGGTCGATTACACGTTTTTTTTTCTCCGGCGAACGTCGCCTCGCGTCACTTGGAAACCGGCGGCTGCTAGTTCTCTGGTTCTCTCTGGTATCTGTTTCCCTCCTTCGTCTTCTGTCTTCGTGGTCGGTAGTTGTGTCCACCGGCAGAAGGTCACGGATTTTTGTTCACGGTGGATAGTTGTCACAGTAACGGTGGAACACGGTGAATCGGAGAATTTCGCGGCGCGAAAAGGAGTCGCGCCGCCGCGGCGAACGAAGAGGGAACGAAAAGAAGGGAACGGAACGGAACGGAACGGAACGGAGCGGGCCGCGCGCGTTGCCGCGTTGGAAAGACCAGACGTCGCCGGCAATAACTTGTTGCAGCCAACCACTTGTTGCACGCCTCTCAAAATTCTTCACGCCTCGCCGAGCAATTTTACCGTAAATTGCCTGTTCGGGAAAAAGTCTCTCGTGACGTATCTCATTGGCGCGAGGCCGGCACCGGGCAGCACCGGCGACCGGACTGGTCGCCAGAGAGCATTCGTTACCTACGAGACAGTCCGGATGCGCGGGGAACGAACATCAGTGATAGTGCAACAAATTAAGAGATTTTATTATGATGCCGATAATCGCGTTATTATTTTATTTGCCAATACTATCAATTCTACCGGTATCTTTTACGTTAATAGTACTGCTACTTTAGATACGAGATAGCCTCGGACATGCTTTTAAATTTGCTTGACTTAACAAGACGAATTCGCATGTAACTGACCTATAGATAGTCGATTTTTTAGTAGAAGTAGCAGACTTCTTATCTTGAAGAGTGGTCAGACATAAAAGAGATTAAACAACTTAATAGAGCAAATATATATACGAAGACGTGAAATATTTCGTATGAATATTGCAGTATTTTTAAGTATAAAATAGATCTTATTAAACAATAGTTCAACGTCGAGTTTAATCGTATTGAAAAATAGTACTGCTACTTTGGATACGAGATAGCCTCGGACATGCTTTTAAATTTGCTTGACTTAACAAGACGAATTCGCATGTAACTGACCTATAGATAGTCGATTTTTTAGTAGAAGTAGCAGATTTCGTATCTTGAAGAGTAGTCAGACATAAAAGAGATTGAACAACTTAATAGAACAAATCTATATACAAAAGCATAAAACATTTCGTATGAATATTGCAGTAGTTTCTAAGTAAGAAATATACGTAAGTGAACAATAGTTCAACGTCGAGTTTAATCATTGAAAAATTATCGTGGAACCAGATCGAAAGAGAGTATATAAAATTGAAACTGATCTAAATTGCCATCAGGAACATAGAAGTGTTATCGCGTACAATGTATCGAAGAGAAGTGTTAATTTCTAACTCTTGGCGTTCTATTATTTTCAGAGATAATAGAAGAAAAAAATGAGGTTTCCATTAAAATTCACCGGCCGGCTAATCTACGAGGTAAGAATATCTATTAATTTCAGTTGGCCGCGCGAGAGCCAAGACCTTGATAAATTAGCCTCGTAAATGGCCATGAACGCGGGCTGCGTATGACGACGAGACAAGAAAAAAGGACGCGGAACGATTAGATTGTCGTAAGGAAGCGCGAATTCTCGTTCCTCCGCGTCGTATGGGTAAGTGTAGCGCGATTAGTTTTCCTCTGCCGGCAAAGTGGTACCGTTTCATCGATCGAAGATTGTTCGCCAAGCGAAATTGCGAGAGCAATTTTGCGCTTAATAGCGCGCGTATCTCTATTCGGCAATAAACGTACCAACGAGAGTGGTGGAAAAAGGGATAAGAAGATCGATAGAATGCGTAATAAATAAACACTTAATGATAAAGCTCGTTACCATGACTGACTTGCCAACCTGTTTCGTTTGACAAAAATTCGTGGCCTACGCGCTTCAAAGCTATTTCGTGTTTTATGATTGGTGTATAAATACTTTACGTAAATGATGTTTTTTGAGAGATTGAAGATAGTTTTCAATTAAACCTATCGCGTATCTCACCTACGAATCTTTATTGTTTATCTTAATTACAGTGGAGAACGCATCAAATTTAATTGCGCTGCAATCTTGTAATTAAGCCGATGTTTATGTAATCGTTATGTGTATCCTGGACTATGCGAAGTGTACACAATATAATTTATTAGAAATTACGCAGTCCATAAAGTGCGTAACTCAACGCACGAACGTATGCATTTAATAATTTAGCATTTAACCAACAAAATTAGTATATTTGTGATCGACGATGATTTTTCCAACAATCGTAAATAATATCCCGAGTTGAGTTCTCAATTTCAAAGATTAGGTTCGAACACCAATTAGGCTGGGGAGCAAAGGCAGCTTTTGTCTCTCGGTTGCTTTGAAAAGCGAGACGTTTCGCTTGGATTGATTGAACGTTGAACGACGAGTAGATCAAAGAGAGTATTATTAGTGCGTGACACGAACTCGCAAAAATAGCAACACCCCCGCAAGTTTGTTTCGGATTTCGCTGGGGCTGCGGGCACCGGTCTGACGCGCAGACGACCTATTCTACTAAGGAACCTCATTCCGACCTTTACTACTTAATTGTCACTGGAATTCTCACTATTCAATAAATTCATCTGAGAAACTTTTCTGAGTCTCAAATTAATGCACATTTGTACATTATATTATTTGATCAAGTATATCTTGATGCTTAAATGAAAAAAACATTTTAGGATATTATCGATAGGAAACTTTGTTAAATATTTATATTCGTAATTTATTAATGTTTCATCGTTATGTCAGTTTAAGAATGAATAAGCCTTCAAAGTCGGAGAACTAGCTAGTAATTAATTTATTCTAATCAACGAGAAAGCTGTTAAATAGATTTCAATTAATTCACGCAATATGTTTCATTTTAATCCCCGGCCGTTCAATAATTGGCCGGGATACCGCGTATTGATAAAACTGTCCCACCGCCAATTACATGCCAATATGATCAGCCACGAATGAAACGCGAAGCGACGCCTTCGCAAGGTGTATCGCTCACCGGATCCATCGATAGCGATCTGCTGCCACGCATTCACAGTCGGCCGGCGTTCGCCAGACGACACGGGAGGATCGATCGATCCTCCTCGCGGACCCGATCCGCGTTGGTCCAGCAGATATCTTACTCTCGGTCCTCCTCTCCTGCATTCGCGCCGTCCGCCACCCACCGGACTAATGAACTTGCCGCGACACGAGGCAGGACTCTCTCTAGCCACGGCAAAAATCGTTTTCACGCATGCAAATGAGCGACTCGGCATTAATTAGCGTCAAAGTCACCCGGTGCGTGCCCGGTACCGGTGCCGCGCCGCCGCCGAGCCGAGCCGAGCCGCGCCGCGCTGCGCCAGCTGTTCGCTCGACCGTTATGCAAGCGTGTAATAGCTCGCGCACGCTTCTGCGCGCGCGAGTGCGTGCCGCTAATGACAAACGGGTCGGACGGGGGGAAAGGGGGGGTGCGCGCGGGACGTGATTTTTCCGCGGGATTTCCTGGCGATCAACGCGACCGTTTCGTGCGGTGAAACGTGAAACCGCGCGTTTTTCACGCCGGAACCGTCGCGTCCGCTAATACGAGCCGCAATCATCCTGATTATCTTATCCACGCGCGAGGACAGAACCAATTAACTGTAAACAGTATGAATTATGTTTAATTGGCGCTGGTAATTTGCTCCATTTTTCGAGAGCCCCGAGATCTCGCCTTTTTCCCCCGGCCCGTTTTTCTTTCCGCCAGCTAGCCGCCGGCTTATCCGCTTGCGTGCAGTCAATTTACTTTTGATTGATCGTACGGCGTACGGGGATCGATAAAACACGCGATTAAGATCGGTCCTTGACGCTGCTTGACGAGGAAACCGGGTAAACGTCGCCTGCTCGACCGCACGATGAGTGTACTTTTTAATGGCGCATTTTTTAATGATGTTGCCTTAACTCATTACCCGCAGCGATTCCCGTTTCACGGTTATGTGTATCCAATTCCGTTCTCTTTGCATTATTTAATCGAAAGTCGTAAGACCAGGAAAATTCTGAATAAAAGATGGATTATTTGAATATTCCAGAGATTAACAGAAATTCTCTCTCTTGTTGTTAAAGAATAAATAATATTTGAGTTATTTGAATTCCTAAAAAATCATGTGGTTTTCGTTCGTACGATTATTGGTCCGTAACTTTGTACAAATTATTACATTGATAGTGTGTCAATTATGAGATTGTGAAAAAGGAATTTTTCGATTCTCGACTACGACTAATTCATGTATTTGTAAAAGCAAATATTTCAGGCCAGGAAAATTCTGAATTAAAAAATGGATAATTTGAATCTATCAAAGATTAAGAGAAGTTCTTAACTATTGTTGAAGAATAAATAATATTTGTTTTAATTAAATTCTCAAAAAATCGTATGGTTTTCGATGAGTTGACATAAGCGTGTGATTATTGATCCATAATTTCCTTCAAATTTATTATATTGATAGTGGAAAATGAATTTTTCAATTCTCGATGACGACTAATTCGTATATTTATAAAAGATCGACAAGATTTAACCCTGAAAACAGTCGGATCTGAAAAGATCTGAAACAAACCTCTCGAAAGGCACTCGTCCCTCTTGGCGAGCCTCGTTTTCGATTCCACCGTAGTCACTTCCGTTTCTCCCCGTCCTCCTTGCCTCGTCCGTTGACCATCGATCGCGATTCATGACGCGAGACTCGCCTCGGCTCTCCTCTAGACGAACGGACGGACGGACGGACGGACGGATGGACAAAGTGAAGAAAAAAGTGCGCCGGTGGGTCGAGGCGAGGAGGAAAAGGGTTCGCGAGCGACGCAGATATATCAATCTGAGCCGGTATGAATCTCGTCGACAGGTTTAAGGCTCGCGGCGCGGACGAGCCCCGGACAGGTGCGATTCCTATGAAAGACGCGCGAGGCACACGGCGCGCGTACCTACACTCCAGTCTATAAGTTATCAGTCTCCACAAAATCAACGATATTCCACAATTTAATAATCGATACAATAATTTATATCAAATTATAGACCAATAATCGAATGCTTATATCAGTTGATCGAAAAAAATATAATCCTTCAGGAATTTTATTAAAATAAGTGAATTGTCTTGTTTATTTATGAATTATGCAGAATTACTTTATTATGGAAGACTCTAATTCAATTATTACACAATTCTTTCTGAGTCTTGAGGCGATTTATGAACGGGAGTGTACGAATGCGTGCGCGCGTTGCGCATTAGAGCGCGGGTCGCGTTTTGAATTCTGGAAAGGTGAACGAGGCGCTGGACTGTTCGGTGACATTTTGTCGGGTCGGGTATCATTAATAAAATCGAGAAGTAGGTAGACATTTCACCCTTGAGTAGTTCAGGTCCACGGAAATACCGTGTAATGCCAGAGCTTCCATAGGTCGCCAATTTATTTCCTTATTATTGTGCTGGTAAGCCGTAATGACGACTGAGATGATTTACGACCGAGATCTGACATTTCGAGGATCAGCCTCGCTTAGTTCGTGATCGTAGATCAGCCCGTGATGTGTGTTATAATCAAAATACAATAAAGACGTAATAAAAGATAATCTCTGTAATAAATATCAGTTTGCCTTCGACTATACCTTTAATCTGTAATAATGAGAGTTTCCATGAAAGTATAAATTGCACATACGTATTTAATAATATTCATTTTTCAAGATTCCCTCGTGAGATTAAAATTTTTTAAATCATTCCACAGCTCGGTATATTATTGTGAGATATTTTTAAGTGTTACACTATTCAAAGATTTTTACTGCCTACTGTATACTCTGCTATACTCTCAAGAATTGAATAATAGTACGTATTCCGCGATTAAAGTACACGCGCTTGACATGGAGCAGACTGATACATGATATTAGCGGGCAACAGGAGCAGTTTTTCTTTTCGCTGCTATAATATTTTGTTGTTAACGAGTGTTTCGTGTTGCTCGAATACACAGCGCGCGGCTACCTACCGTGGAGACTTTAATTACACGAATCGGTTCGACAGAACCGACGTCGGCCGACGTCGAAGTGAAAGCATTTCCGTCAGCGGGAACGCCAATTAGCACGTGTTAACCAGCTCGAAAACACAGGGACCTCGCGTCGGCCGGAGTGTGATTTTTTTCACGCCGAGCGGGACGCGTACCGTTGCGGAATCGAGACGCCACCGGTCGCTTGTTCCTAATTGAAAAAGAGGAGGACGGGTCGCGTAAAATTACGTAAATTAACCAGCCGCGCGAAATTAAGCGGGCGGAGGAAAAACGAAATCGAATTCAGGCACGAGAAGTTTTTCAATCTACCCGCTACCGAAGCTCTCCGCTCGCGTCGTTTCGAGGTATTTTATATCGTTGAACGCATTTACCAAAATGCATTTCGTTAAATTGGTTCTGGGCACTTAACTCGTGCCAGGTGAAACAGTTCGTAATTTAAAATTTTGCAGTCATGAGCCAATTATAATATTATATGAATGCTTCTTATTTTAAATTGCGTTTTTATGCCCATTGAAAGCTCGCTTTATCTGACGTCCAATTTATTTACGAAGACATTATTAATTCTTACGGTGTATTTTGTATTTTGTACTATGCCAGTGGTTGTTACGTATTTACAATGAAATTGCGAAAAATAGAAGATAATAGGACACGGTGCAACAACGGGGCGCGATGACGTATGATAAAAAATCTAATTTTCGTTGCACCTTGCGTGCGGCGAACCACGCCCGCTGAATTACGTTTTTCCCAAATTGCCCCCGGTCACGCCCACTCATACGTTCCCGACATCGAGAAGGGTTGACGGTCATTAAAGCGTACACGATTCCCCCCTCGACTCCCGCCACCCTCCGGTGTAACGATCATCCGTTCGACTTTTAATCCACCGAAAAAAGGACCGAGTCGTTTGTAGAATCGTTTGGCAAATTGTCTCGTTTGTCTTGCGCCGCTCTCAACTTTGCATAAACCGTATTCGAGCGTTCGACTCTGATGCGGAATTATGTGTCCTTCATTAGCTCTGCGTGCCCCGAGAGGATTACGGAAACGGTCTTCATTTTGTTTTTTTTATCACGTATAATTGCCAATTCGGTGTCGAAAGGATATCTTGGGACACGGTCCCTTTCGCGGATAAGTATAGCATTTGCGGTTCGGGAACAGTGTCAGTAAATACTTACACATGTTAACAGCGAACGTCGCGTTAATGAACAGGTTGCATTATACCGTTTCATGCTGAGGTAATTAATTCTTTCGGCCTTGTAAATTCTTTAAAGTGACTAATATCTGTTTCATACAAACAGAATTTTATTCAATCGATACCACGTAACGCAGTTTTTATCCTTAATATGAGTCATAATTTTATATGTATATTGATATAAGGAAAATGTGTTTGGTTCGTTAACAGTATTGAATAATAATCTTGTCATCCGAATTCAGTAGTTTATTCCATACTTTAGTTTAACATAGAATTATAATAATCATCAGAAAATGGAATACAATTTTTCTTTCGATTCGCGAGGTATTAATTGTTCTACCAAGAGTGAAGAATTAGCCTTGTAAATTCTATAAGACAAGAAATATCTGTTTTATCCAAACAAAATTTTATTTAATCGATACCATTTGCATTTTTAATCCTTAAAATGAGAGTCATAAATTTATATGCATATTGCTAGAAGGAAAACATGTTTGTTTCATTAATAATATTGAATAATAATCTTGTAAATAATATTGAATAATAATCTTGTAATATTGAATGATTCAGTAGTCTATTACATACTTCAATTTAATACAGAATTATAATAATCGTTAGGAAATGGAGTGCAATTTTTCTTTCGATTTGCTAGGTACCAATTGTTCTCTCAGTGAAGAATCGAGGGACCATTGTTGGGAATAATAGGCGAATCAGTAATGGGCCATGCCAACTAACGTCTATTCTTAACATCCATTACACTCGCGACACGAAAACCGGCAGTAAATCTGTTATCGGGGCTAAAAGCCTGCTCGTCGAGCGTCGCGAAGTGAATTACAACGAGAATATGGAATCTGTCGCGTATCATTGAAATCGCTCTATTCCATTCACCCTTGCCCCAGCTTTTAGCCCACCGAATCCTAAACCTAATTCAGAGACCAGAATTTCATGGTCCTCAAATCGTGTTCCAATATTCACCACATTTCTTGACGATTTCAGAATTATAAAATAAAATGATTGCATATTTTCATTATACTTTCTGATATAATTAATAAGACTATTTTATTTACTGTAAGAGATACAAATATTAATCCAAATTCTGTAGGGAAATAAATCTGTCTTTCTCCCTTTGATTGCACATGCGCGAATATTATTAATTATGCTTTCCAAACACAGTACACCGGACTGTAAACTTGTGCCGCGTACGTGTGAAAGAAACCATCACGCGTCGTGCGTACGGTTAGGTATAGATTAATGACAGCCATGACCGAGGAACGTTAAAGACGTTCACGTGCAACGTATCTATCCGGTAAGAAAAGTTCATCGCGGGTTAATCCTGACATACGGCTGTTAGGCATCGGGCAATATAGAGAAAATGCTAATTGTAAGTCGCGTTAAACGATCGATCGTGGCTTGAACTGCTCGCGCATAATGTATCTAAGTATGTACTTATATACGTTAGACGTGGCTATCTCGTTTGAGCGAAATTGTGCCGCGGAAATATAGCTAATTTATCTAACGGTGTTCCAGCAAAAAGAATAAGCACGCGGCTGCTTCTACGTACGTTTGATTGATTTCAATCTCCCAAGGCAAAATTTCGTGGAATTTTTCTGTTTGTTTCGTTATCTCTCTTTCATCGTTTAATTACGGTACGCTCACTGTTAAAAAAAGATTGACCAGATATAATTTCGTAATCACGAAATCTCGACAGATAAGGAAGTGAAGATAATAATTTTATACAATCATTAATTAAGTNCGTGGAATTTTTCTGTTTGTTTCGTTATCTCTCTTTCATCGTTTAATTACGGTACGCTCACTGTTAAAAAAAGATTGACCAGATATAATTTCGTAATCACGAAATCTCGACAGATAAGGAAGTGAAGATAATAATTTTATACAATCATTAATTAAGTTCGAGTATCTTTTACGCATTAAAATCTTCGCTCGTCTTTGGACGCGATCTGCGGCTCGCATGACCACAGGTCCAACTGGCGGCGCACAATATCTGCTCTCCGAATGAATGGAAATCGCGTGAATGACCGAGGGAGCGGATGAAGCGGAATAAGCGGCGAGCCGACATGCGTGATCGAGGATGATCGACCGGCTCCCCGAGAATCGCGGCGGCCCTCGCTCCGAGAAATCGACTGCGGAATATAATCCCGGAGGCATATGCGCGCACGTGTGGTGTGCGCGGCGCGCTGCGCTGCGCTGTGTAGAAACGAGAGAAAGACGCCAGAAGCCGGGAAACGGACGGCGAACCAGAGGGGTCCTTGGTCGAGGGGAGAGAAAAAGAGCAAGAGGAAACGGGCCGATGTGGAAAGTGGCAGGCCACCGTTATTGGCCGGCCGAAAACGCGCCGCCTCAAGGCGCAATATGCAAACGACGCTTTAAAACGGGATATTTGCGTTTCGCGCTCTCCGCTGGACAGTCTCGTACACAAGTGCGCGCACCGCTTTTGTGCCGTAACTACGGCTTTACTGTTTCCTCGATGCCCCGGCTCCATTAGGCCCACGCATCTGGACCCGAGCCCCGCGAAGAAAAAATGCCAAAACGCCGACCTGCTGAGCATGCGGCTTGTAATCAACTTTCGACCAAATCTGAGACGAATAAGATAGTTGCCATTGAATTAACTGTGATATAAATAGAAAATCATCAAGAATAAATTTAATATTCATTAATAATAATATTCTTATAAGAGAATAATTATACAAGTCTCAATTCTATTGTTGGTAATTTATTAAGGACAAAACATAAGAAACCAATTGCATTCGACCTAATTCAATGAATCTCAGACTTAATATTCATTAATAATAATATTATTATAAGAGAATAATGATACAAGTCTCAATTCTATTGTTGGTAATTTATTAAAGACAGAGACATAAGAAAACAATTGTATTCGACTTAATTTCTATGAATCTCGATAGATATACTGAAAAATTCATTGAATAGTTGAGAGAGAGTTAATCAGCTGTTCGGGGAAGGCGATCAGCGACTGCAGTACTTTTGAAAACGCAGCTCGTTACCAATTCTAGAGGGGTTCCGTTACGAGTGGCCAGTGCGCGAGCTTAAAGAAATATAGCGGCGAAATATCCGAGCCTTGGGGGAGGACCGCGGCGGAGAAAAGAAACGAGAGAGTACCGAGATGCGAGGGAAGCCGAGGAGGAGGAGGAGGAG
>SMSR01006515.1:0-23459 GCA_019453355.1 Ceratina japonica | reverse complement strand
AGAATCGATTTTTTCAAGAATCGAATCGGAATCGAACATCCCTAGTCCAAATCGACACTTGGTTTGCGACCGTCCGTACGAATAGATCTCATGCAAGATGCAACAAAATCAAATTGTTTAATAAATATATTTGTTACAAGCGTATTTTAATAACCACCCCACGAGTATTAAAAAAATCGTTCTTTCTCTTTCTATGTCAGTGACGTAATTACCGACGCTGCTAATTGTCACCATTAATTATTCCTCGGTCGATACCGAGCGAACGTCGCCGCGATCGAACGGTATAAAGCCGTGTAATTGTTCGCGCGTGAAACGCCGCGAGAGCGGGGAGAGAGAGAGTACGCGGTTAAAAGGATCCCTCGGAGAAGTCAGGTGCGTACGTGTGTGCGTCGGGCGTAGCGAGTTATGGAAATGAAATTTTCATGGCGGCGCGAGCTCCGCGTGAAATAGACGCGAAAGTGATTTCAAGATTCACCGAGGCGAAGAAGCTCGGTCCGACCCGGAGAAGACCAGATGGCGGAGAACATTTCTTTACTCAGCCCTCGGTATAGATCCATAGACGGTCTTTACTCGCTTACCGCGCGAAACGATCTCTTCTGCTCCCCTTCCGGAAAAATCGATTTCCCTCCCGAACTCTATCCCTCAAACATCGAACGCGAGAGTCGTCGTCGTCGTCGTCGTCCGCGTCTCTAAACGGGTGAAAATCGATCGTCTCTCTCTCTCTCTCTCTCTCTCCCGCGGTGTTTCCCGCGCCTCCGCCCCGGCTCGCTTCTCTCTCTTTTCCCTATTTTTCTTCTACCGCTCGCAATCGGAATATTCAACGACGAGGATATAGCCGGTGGATATCTCACGAATCACGTAGCCGCGAGTCCTAGTGCTTAACTTCGCTTCGATGCAATTAGGTCGTTGCTATGTAATACGGATTGCCCGATGACGACGTAACGCCGGAGTGGCCGACGGCCGGTGAACGCAATTTTGCCCCTCGAACTCCCACGTCGTTCCAAGTCACGTTGTAAACAGTTATCTCTTTTTTTATTTCGCCTACTTTTCCCGCAGTTGTCGCCGTTCCCCTCGGGACGGTTTCGTTCTTTCGCGATCGGTTTTACCGCGTCCTGTGTTTGCGCGAACCGGGGGGGAATCTAGGGGGCACGGAAGGGAAAATAAGTCGCGATGATTCTGCGAGTTGTACACGGACACTCGCCGCTCGAGCCTCGCGTCCGAGTCGATCGTGGAACGGAACTCGGTTGACGGAAGCCGAGTATTAATCATTCGACCGATGCGACGTCGCTTCCCTCGAAATATCTCGCTAAGATTAATCGTCCCTTTTTTGGTAAGCGCGACGCGACAACTACGAGGACGGGCGGAAAATGAAAACCGTACAAACCGCCGAGACATTTCGGGGACCCAAAAACCGCGACCATTCCACGGGAGGAAACAGGCTGGAATATGTACCGGATAATCTCAATTTTTCAATTCCGTCCGNTTTCGTTCTTTCGCGATCGGTTTTACCGCGTCCTGTGTTTGCGCGAACCGGGGGGGAATCTAGGGGGCACGGAAGGGAAAATAAGTCGCGATGATTCTGCGAGTTGTACACGGACACTCGCCGCTCGAGCCTCGCGTCCGAGTCGATCGTGGAACGGAACTCGGTTGACGGAAGCCGAGTATTAATCATTCGACCGATGCGACGTCGCTTCCCTCGAAATATCTCGCTAAGATTAATCGTCCCTTTTTTGGTAAGCGCGACGCGACAACTACGAGGACGGGCGGAAAATGAAAACCGTACAAACCGCCGAGACATTTCGGGGACCCAAAAACCGCGACCATTCCACGGGAGGAAACAGGCTGGAATATGTACCGGATAATCTCAATTTTTCAATTCCGTCCGGGCAATATTTAACCGTACTTCGACGAGTCCGATTCGTGATCTGTATTTTGTAGCAAATATGAATATCATGAATCACGATCATAATCTCCTGTCCAACGAGAACGCGCAAAGTCTGCTGTAAACATGAAAAGCGACGGGAAACTCCGAATGCACAAGGCCCGAATTTTTCCGAGGTAAATGGTACGGGAAAAGCTTACAGACGAGACGCGCTATAGTCGTTACGCGAACTATACAACGAGACGTATACAGTGGTGCCCGAGCTGTTCATACATAATGTAAAAATCCGTAAATAGTGATTGATAAATGGAGAGACACTTTTACTTCATGCGCACGATCCTTGATTAATCCTGGGGACGGAACGCACGCATGGCGAACGTACGTAGGTACTAAACTGCGAATGNGTATACAGTGGTGCCCGAGCTGTTCATACATAATGTAAAAATCCGTAAATGGTGATTGATAAATGGAGAGACACTTTTACTTCATGCGCACGATCCTTGATTAATCCTGGGGACGGAACGCACGCATGGCGAACGTACGTTACCGTGATTATCGCGTTACGTACTTTTTGTCTGCATTTCGGCGACGACTGCGATAATTGCACTCGACGCATTTCCGCGCAGCGTTCGCAGCCCACTTTTACTTCTACCTACTCCTAACAACTAGAATTACGTTCCCGTCCGCCGTAAGTATCCGTTCTAAAATTTATAAATCCATGAAACAATGAACGATACAGAAATACGTACATCGAGTATTAAGGAGGTTCATCTGGTACATAGCAAGTCAAATGCAAGTTATAGAAAAGGGGAGCTTGCTTGACTTGCGTTCATGTTAAGGTGGTAAAATGGCAACCATACAGATCGCCACATAACTTTGAAAACTGAAAATGAACATTTTAATACGCATCTCTGTTAAATATGAGTTCAGTTTACCGTTTAGTTTCCTAGAGTTGATCACTCAAAGTTCGCGATTTTGCGTACCATTTAATACGGGGCTTATGGCAGTNTAATACGCATCTCTGTTAAATATGAGTTCAGTTTACCGTTTAGTTTGCTATTTGATCACTCAAAGTTCGCGATTTTGCGTACCATTTAATACGGGGCTTATGGCAGCCGACGGAAAAACAGAGATTCTTTTGATTGTAAAATAATCTTTATAACACAGATTCAAACCAAAAATAAATGGAAGGTAGATTAATAACTGTAGATTAATATATTTGAAGTTCAGAAGACTCGTCCGCTTAGTACCAAAGCAATATACGTCACAAAATGAAATCGCGTACGATAATTTTTCATACGGACGTCTGTCCATGTTCGCATCTCTCTCACTCATAGAGCCTAACTTAATTACGTCGTTGTCGTGTGTTCATCTTCACAACTACTATTTGTTCAAGATAATACTTGAAAAACTAATTACATCGATTAGTACATTTCTTTTCTTAAAAATCATACTAAAATAATAATTGTAGAATTTTACTATAGAAAATATATTGTCATTAATTCTTTCTTTATTTGAGTTTTATTCTGACTACTACAGTTGGTAAAGGACCATCTTAATAACGGAGGTTATCTATTGCTAAAAGATGCAGATTTTGTTTGTTGTGTTTATATATTTCTCGATTCATAGTCACCCAATCTACCTAAATTTGCAATTAAAATATTCATTAAATGTTTCTCTTTAATATGACATAAGTTTCATTCAAAACTGTCTGTCAGTACCTAATAAATTAGCGCTAGAAGTCTGGGAAATTACTCTTTTTCATATGAGTACATGTAAAATTGTAAAAAATATTTGTATTAATATCTCATCATTAAGATATCCAAATGACTTAAACATTTTTTTGAGATATCCTGGTATACTGTTATAGACTATCAAATTTTTGTGTGGAGGTCTATCTGTTAATTCCTTAAGGTTGTACTCCCCCAGCTGTATAGTGTGTGTAAAGTTTGGCGCCTCATAAAATGCCCATACAAAAGTAAAATTAATATTATATATATTTTTATTATTAAATTATGTTATATTATTATAACATAACGAAAGAAAAAACTGAAAAAGTAATAATTTATTATGATTTTAACGATTTTAATTAAAAATAGTCTCAACTTCGTGTATTTTTGTCAATGGGTCAATAATCCCATTATAAATGTATATGCAAAATTTAAATATAATTTGCGAGCTAGTTTTAAAGTTACGACGGAATTACGGAAAAATTTAATTCTTTTGGGATTAAATTATTTTTAATTGTAATTGATTAATTAGGTATAATTTGACGTATTCACAAGTACATGCCATTATTTTTTAAACATTGTTTTTTCAATAATTCCAACAAAATTAGCCATATTTCTCGAATCTCCATAAGAACACATATTAACTTTAAATTACTATATCTTTAAAACTAACTCGTAAATCGTAGTTAAATTTTGCACATACATTTATAATGGCATTGTTGACTCACTGGCAAAATTTTATTGGGCTGACATTACTTCCAGATATGGGGAGTACAAACTTAACCGAATGAACCTTCTTAAGGGGGGAAATCCCTCTGGACGACTGTTTTTTCAATCATTTTTTGTGGAAAACTGAAAGCATTTATTGAAATTCGGAAAAGTACATGATATTATTGATATTACTTTTTTTACTTCAAAAAAATTGTATTAATACTTCATAATGTCAATAATATCATGCACTTTTCCGAATTTCAATAAATGCTTTCAGTTTTCCATAAAAAATTATTGAAAATTATTGAAAAAGAGTCGTCCAGAAGGATTTCCCCCCTTAAACGACTAATTTTACCATTAATTTACGATTGACGAAAGCGAAGGACAGGCTGAAGGGTGAACCCTGATTCTCGCACCAGGAAGGAAGAAAGGGACTTGTTCGCGATCCGCATCTCTCCGTCGACGTTATCGTGAGACAGGGATGTTAAGGGTGAACAGCGAGGCGAACGAGTGCAACGACTGGCAAACGACTGGCGTCGGATCTACGACGTCCCGTCTTATCGCCGAGACGTCGACGTCGGAATTAATTTTCGCGATAGAAGGTAGAGAGACTCGGACGGGCTCGTCCCCGATCTTTTTCCTATTTCCACAATTCGAGGAGGTTATCGATACCGTTCGTCTTCGAGAGGTCGACGATCAATTCCTCCGCGGCTACCTCCGGCCAAAGGGACCGAACAAATTGATTTTCTTGCCAAAGTCTCGTCCAGACGCGCACAACGAACACCCCTAAAGTACAATAAAACATGTTTAAACGACGGCTTAACACGGAATACGAACGGCCGATCGCAATATGATAACGTACATATGGAACAGCGTAATTTTGCTGGAGAACAGACCGATAGACCGAGGAACTCGTTGACGACAAATTACGCAAGTCTAGCGAATTCGAAACTCGGCGGAGAAACTAGCAAGGATAATGCATAGGCGTTGTAGCCAGATGAATTTCTGGCTCGGACTGGCGGAATCAGACCTCGAGGTATTGCGGTGTAACGGGGATAAACTTAATCTCGAACGATCCGCGTTAATCCGCGTACGGTTCGCCGACTTTATTAAAAGCCAGCCAGCTAGCGCGTCGAGGGCGAGTATCATCGAATACCCTTTTCTACCTCCGCGCCGTTTCATTAAGCTCAGGCCACGTCCATGCGTCGCATTCCGATTGTGAGTCATTCACGGTTTTTGGGTCAACATTGAAATCCACTTCTCACCCGAGACCGGGAGCGCGCGACGCGTAACTCCCGTCTACTGTCGTACGCCGCTCCGTAATTACCGTGATTTATTAACCCGCGACCCGCGGAAACACCGTCCGGAGGAATCGACGAGAGAGCCGGGAGAGTCCCGGGCCCCGGAAACCGGCGATACCGCGGCCGCCGCCGCTCGGTTCGCGGAATAATTCGCGGATCCTTTTGTCGAAGCTCTCCCCCCGCGAAACCCGGCTCTCAACTGTGAAAGAATTGCCAGCCAAGCAATCGGAGCCGGGGGGGACGAAGAAAAGGAGAAATTGAAAGCGGCGTGCAGCTGCCAATGACAGACGCGAAGAATCGAACGCGCGTGACTAATGATCCGCGGCGCGATCGGGTTATCGATATCTATACGCCGCGGGGCCGCGTCCCGCAGGTCGCGCGATGCACCCGCGCGCGAGCGAATGCGACGACGTTTCCGCGGCGGATATCTCGTAAAATATGCGAGGAAGGATTGGAAGCTGACCGCAATTTTCTCGCTATACGCTTCCCGCGGAATCCGTCGGATTATTTTTTATGATAAATGAAATTTCGTTGGAAATTCGCGGCGGTAAAAAACGGGGCTAGCGGGTTCGTTTCCGCGGGATCAAACTCGGCTGACACTCGAGCTTTATTCTCTTTCGGCTGATGAACGCGACGGGAAGCCGATGACCGCGTAAATCCTGTTATTCACTTTTTTTTCGAGCGGGAAACGCGTTCCTTTTGGCATCGGGGATCGTCTCGCGTCACGCAGAAGCCGGTCGGCGAATCAGTTTTCAGAGGTTTATCCGGGCGGCCTGTTCAGAGAGTCGGCCGGGGAACGATGTCAACGAGACTTTTAACGCAGAGGCCTCGTCAGGGCGGTGCCGTAGGCCGTGGTCCACAGTCGTTGTACGCCGCCGCGCCGCGGGCGAACCGTGAAATCGTGCCGAGCCCCTTCTTCTCGTCGAATAAAATAAAAAACGGGTTACGCGCGGATTGCACGCGCGGTTGATAGCTCGTTAAAAATAGGCGCGCCGCGATCGTATACGCTCGGCGAAAGGATCGCGCAACGCTCGCCTAATCTCCCTCGCCGGCGACGACGACGACGCCTCGGTCAACAATAGTCCGCGGGTATCGGCGATCGGGCGCGCGAGTTTACGCGTCCGCTCTGGGAAAACGGTCGCGGAAAACGAAGATTTCTGTGGCCGACTTTCACGGGGGATATCGCGGAAATCCGGGATCATCCGATCTTAATCCAGGTCCGAGTGGCCGGCGACACGCGTGCGGTGATACGCGACCGAGTTCACGTCCGTGCGGGTATTCAGCGGGAACCCAGTTAGGGTTAATAAACTTTCGGTGGCTTTGGCCGGGAGTCTTACCGTCGCGCGGCACCACGTCGCGTCGCGACGTCGAGAATTCCGGTTTAAATTGAAAATTCCACGAGACGAAAAGTCCTTTCACGAGGCGAACTTCCACCACGCGTGTACACACGCGTGTGTACACGTATACAACCGTCGGACCTGGCCGGAATTAAAACGAGCGGACGCGGATGCTGAAGTTTAACGACCGTCGTGATATTCTGTAACCAGGAATCGCTTACGTAATCGGGTCCCCGTCGGGAAGTAGGTATTTCCTTCTGGGATCTCGTCCCGCGGGACCGCGAGATTTCAGGAAAATCTGCCTGAGCGTTCGGGTCAAGAGCGGCCACGGGAAGAAATATAGTTCGAGCGGACGATCGCCGCGGAAAGGAGGCGAAAGGGATGAAACGAGAAACAATGCTGTAGACTTTAAGCAACGTCCGAGGGGATTCGAAACGCTTTATCGCGCGACGCGCCACCGGAGGCCTTCCATTGCCAGGTAGCTAAGTCCGTAAGCGATCGCAAAGCTGAGATACGTAATAACAGACGCGGAGAGAAGGTAACAACTATTCTTTAGGGGCACACGCGATTACCGAGATAAATGGAACTCTGATTAATGATACATCTTATTATCGTTCTCTCCTCCCTTTCTTTCCCTTCGCGTAATCCTCCGTAATCCTTCAAATAATAACCGAGCGCGGCAAAGGGATCGCAGGTAGATATGCGCGCGGGCGCGTAATTATGTCGCGAAGACAAAAAGGGAACGCGGGAATGAAACCGGTACGGTTAATTCGGTACGGCGTAAGGAGAAGAGAGGAAACGCGGAGCAAAGATATCCGAGTAAGGGACGCTGACATCTTAAACAGGCAACCGGCTACGCGGTACGCGCTCGTAGTAGAAATCGCGGGATTGAAATAACGTGCACAAGTCGGATCGTGTCGAATCAAACGACGTTTTAAACGCGAGTCTTTTCAGGCTGAAACGATGATCGATCACGTAACCCCGTTTTTATCGCGGGCATTAATTGACTTTAATACGCGATTTCACATTTATGGTCATATATCGTTTTCGATTCCCCTCGTGTGTATAGGATGGAGGCACGGCACTCGGGGCACCGAACAACAACACGGACGTGTGTACGCGTCCCACGCAAAGCGGTAGAACCAAAATTGAAACGCGTTTCCTATAATGGGTTAAGTGCTTCGCTCCGCTCCCGTCGCGCGGCCGCCGCGTTTCCATCGAAACGTCACCTACTCGCCGGGTTTTTGCTCGTTCGATGCGCATCGTTTTCGACGTTTGACGAAAATATCGCGGCAGCCAGCCAAGCAGGCATGCATACCGCGCGTTGGATGGTGGTTGGCCATCGACGGAAGCGACGGGAAATCGTTTTCTTGCCAGAGAGACGGGCGAACCTATCCGCCAGAAAGCTTTCTTGTAGCTGTAGGTTTGCGCGTCGCATAACCCACGGCTTCGCCTCGTTCAACCTCCCTGTCACCGAAAAACCTCTGTGTGTCTGTCACGCTTACACGTGTGTGCGAACACGTAGAAACGCGCGCGTTACGTTACGTTACGTTACGTTACGTCTGGAACGAAAACGCGGGGCCAATCTGCATAGAGCGCGTCGGGAAAGTCGCGAACGAAATGCCGGGGCGGCCGCCCGGTTGATTAGGCACGAATAGCGCGCGTTAGGGCAAGTACCAACGCGCGTGGGTAACTATACGCTCGCGCGCGTACATATGTACGAATACATGGGACGCAGCAGCAGCTAGTCACGGGCCACGGGGTCGATTGCTGGAAACGATCGACCGACCGATGTATGTACCACGGTCTGTGACGAGCAAATACCGGCCGATCGATGACAATCGTCACGGTATTCGCAGCCAAATACTTGTTAAGCGGGCTAGATTCCGCCGCTCCGATGAAGCGGAATATTTAGCGACGCATTGCCCGCCGGTAATTATACCCTTTATTCTCTATTCATCGCCTCGTAAACCCACAATAGTCCGCGCGTTACATTTCTTCGCGCCTCACTTTTAGGGTCGTCGGCACGGGACGAGAGAGCGTGATCGAATCTGGATAATCGAAAGCTCGGGCGGGGATTACGTCGCCGAATAGAAACCGGTCGATAAATTGTTTGGACGTAAAGTCCAGTTAGAGGGAAGAAGATTAAAGAACGGCGAGACGTTAACTTTTCTTTTTCGGTTGTTTTCTTAACACGATTATAGGGAGCGATGGGTCGGGATCCACGGGGACGCGCGCGCGGCGGCGTGTCGGTGTTCGCAAGCGGCTTACGGGCGCGAGAAGACGCGTGCCGAAGTCTCAAGGAGCGTCCTTAATCCAGTCGCGATCACCGGCGCGCCGTCCAGGTTCCAACGCTCTCACCAGGTTGATCCCTAGAAATTGGATCGATAAGCTCTNCGCGTAATCCTCCGTAATCCTTCAAATAATAACCGAGCGCGGCAAAGGGATCGCAGGTAGATATGCGCGCGGACGCGTAATTATGTCGCGAAGACAAAAAGGGAACGCGGGAATGAAACCGGTACGGTTAATTCGGTACGGCGTAAGGAGAAGAGAGGAAACGCGGAGCAAAGATATCCGAGTAAGGGACGCTGACATCTTAAACAGGCAACCGGCTACGCGGTACGCGCTCGTAGTAGAAATCGCGGGATTGAAATAACGTGCACAAGTCGGATCGTGTCGAATCAAACGACGTTTTAAACGCGAGTCTTTTCAGGCTGAAACGATGATCGATCACGTAACCCCGTTTTTATCGCGGGCATTAATTGACTTTAATACGCGATTTCACATTTATGGTCATATATCGTTTTCGATTCCCCTCGTGTGTATAGGATGGAGGCACGGCACTCGGGGCACCGAACAACAACACGGACGTGTGTACGCGTCCCACGCAAAGCGGTAGAACCAAAATTGAAACGCGTTTCCTATAATGGGTTAAGTGCTTCGCTCCGCTCCCGTCGCGCGGCCGCCGCGTTTCCATCGAAACGTCACCTACTCGCCGGGTTTTTGCTCGTTCGATGCGCATCGTTTTCGACGTTTGACGAAAATATCGCGGCAGCCAGCCAAGCAGGCATGCATACCGCGCGTTGGATGGTGGTTGGCCATCGACGGAAGCGACGGGAAATCGTTTTCTTGCCAGAGAGACGGGCGAACCTATCCGCCAGAAAGCTTTCTTGTAGCTGTAGGTTTGCGCGTCGCATAACCCACGGCTTCGCCTCGTTCAACCTCCCTGTCACCGAAAAACCTCTGTGTGTCTGTCACGCTTACACGTGTGCGCGGACACGTAGAAACGCGCGCGCGTTACGTTACGTTACGTTACGTCTGGAACGAAAACGCGGGGCCAATCTGCATAGAGCGCGTCGGGAAAGTCGCGAACGAAATGCCGGGGCGGCCCGCCCGGTTGATTAGGCACGAATAGCGCGCGTTAGGGCAAGTACCAACGCGCGTGGGTAACTATACGCTCGCGCGCGTACATATGTACGAATACATGGGACGCAGCAGCAGCTAGTCACGGGCCACGGGGTCGATTGCTGGAAACGATCGACCGACCGATGTATGTACCACGGTCTGTGACGAGCAAATACCGGCCGATCGATGACAATCGTCACGGTATTCGCAGCCAAATACTTGTTAAGCGGGCTAGATTCCGCCGCTCCGATGAAGCGGAATATTTAGCGACGCATTGCCCGCCGGTAATTATACCCTTTATTCTCTATTCATCGCCTCGTAAACCCACAATAGTCCGCGCGTTACATTTCTTCGCGCCTCACTTTTAGGGTCGTCGGCACGGGACGAGAGAGCGTGATCGAATCTGGATAATCGAAAGCTCGGGCGGGGATTACGTCGCCGAATAGAAACCGGTCGATAAATTGTTTGGACGTAAAGTCCAGTTAGAGGGAAGAAGATTAAAGAACGGCGAGACGTTAACTTTTCTTTTTCGGTTGTTTTCTTAACACGATTATAGGGAGCGATGGGTCGGGATCCACGGGGACGCGCGCGCGGCGGCGTGTCGGTGTTCGCAAGCGGCTTACGGGCGCGAGAAGACGCGTGCCGNCGCGTAATCCTCCGTAATCCTTCAAATAATAACCGAGCGCGGCAAAGGGATCGCAGGTAGATATGCGCGCGGACGCGTAATTATGTCGCGAAGACAAAAAGGGAACGCGGGAATGAAACCGGTACGGTTAATTCGGTACGGCGTAAGGAGAAGAGAGGAAACGCGGAGCAAAGATATCCGAGTAAGGGACGCTGACATCTTAAACAGGCAACCGGCTACGCGGTACGCGCTCGTAGTAGAAATCGCGGGATTGAAATAACGTGCACAAGTCGGATCGTGTCGAATCAAACGACGTTTTAAACGCGAGTCTTTTCAGGCTGAAACGATGATCGATCACGTAACCCCGTTTTTATCGCGGGCATTAATTGACTTTAATACGCGATTTCACATTTATGGTCATATATCGTTTTCGATTCCCCTCGTGTGTATAGGATGGAGGCACGGCACTCGGGGCACCGAACAACAACACGGACGTGTGTACGCGTCCCACGCAAAGCGGTAGAACCAAAATTGAAACGCGTTTCCTATAATGGGTTAAGTGCTTCGCTCCGCTCCCGTCGCGCGGCCGCCGCGTTTCCATCGAAACGTCACCTACTCGCCGGGTTTTTGCTCGTTCGATGCGCATCGTTTTCGACGTTTGACGAAAATATCGCGGCAGCCAGCCAAGCAGGCATGCATACCGCGCGTTGGATGGTGGTTGGCCATCGACGGAAGCGACGGGAAATCGTTTTCTTGCCAGAGAGACGGGCGAACCTATCCGCCAGAAAGCTTTCTTGTAGCTGTAGGTTTGCGCGTCGCATAACCCACGGCTTCGCCTCGTTCAACCTCCCTGTCACCGAAAAACCTCTGTGTGTCTGTCACGCTTACACGTGTGTGCGAACACGTAGAAACGCGCGCGTTACGTTACGTTACGTTACGTTACGTCTGGAACGAAAACGCGGGGCCAATCTGCATAGAGCGCGTCGGGAAAGTCGCGAACGAAATGCCGGGGCGGCCGCCCGGTTGATTAGGCACGAATAGCGCGCGTTAGGGCAAGTACCAACGCGCGTGGGTAACTATACGCTCGCGCGCGTACATATGTACGAATACATGGGACGCAGCAGCAGCTAGTCACGGGCCACGGGGTCGATTGCTGGAAACGATCGACCGACCGATGTATGTAGCACGGTCTGTGACGAGCAAATACCGGCCGATCGATGACAATCGTCACGGTATTCGCAGCCAAATACTTGTTAAGCGGGCTAGATTCCGCCGCTCCGATGAAGCGGAATATTTAGCGACGCATTGCCCGCCGGTAATTATACCCTTTATTCTCTATTCATCGCCTCGTAAACCCACAATAGTCCGCGCGTTACATTTCTTCGCGCCTCACTTTTAGGGTCGTCGGCACGGGACGAGAGAGCGTGATCGAATCTGGATAATCGAAAGCTCGGGCGGGGATTACGTCGCCGAATAGAAACCGGTCGATAAATTGTTTGGACGTAAAGTCCAGTTAGAGGGAAGAAGATTAAAGAACGGCGAGACGTTAACTTTTCTTTTTCGGTTGTTTTCTTAACACGATTAT
Source organism: Ceratina japonica (assembly GCA_019453355.1). Taxonomy (NCBI): domain Eukaryota; kingdom Metazoa; phylum Arthropoda; class Insecta; order Hymenoptera; family Apidae; genus Ceratina; species Ceratina japonica. The sequence goes on along the minus strand of SMSR01006515.1, from coordinate 10,883 downwards.
AGGGAGCGATGGGTCGGGATCCACGGGGACGCGCGCGCGGCGGCGTGTCGGTGTTCGCAAGCGGCTTACGGGCGCGAGAAGACGCGTGCCGAAGTCTCAAGGAGCGTCCTTAATCCAGTCGCGATCACCGGCGCGCCGTCCAGGTTCCAACGCTCTCACCAGGTTGATCCCTAGAAATTGGATCGATAAGCTCTTACTCGGTCCACCGCCGCTGGATCTTCCAGACATCCTCGCTCGTCGACTCGCGTCGCTTCCGCGGATATCGCCGCCGTTATTAGATACGTTCTAGTCGACGAGCCCCGATTCGTTCGCGGTGAAATCGAACGCTCGTACGCGCCGGCTTTACGGACGGGGGGCTCTCGCCGTCGAAAATGTCCTCCTCGTCCGGCCACTATTTTTACGTCCAACGCAATTTTTCTTCGTTATCGTAAATTCACGCGTTTCACGCGCGCCAGCGCATTCGGAACGAACACCGAACGCTCTTCTCACGGAACGGGGTGCGACGATTTTTCCGCGCTGACGCCGACGCGGACAACAGGCGACGATTAGCTCTCGGTCAAGTTCGGTCGGGCCGACTAATGGGTTCGGTAACGGAATCCGATTAAGTCTGATGTCCCCCGGATGTGTCTCATTATTGTTTTGCGTGTAACATGTTCCCGGGCGTGTTAACATTTCTCAATCCCCGTCGTGCTACGACACATTGCTTCCCCCCGATCGCGTCGTCCGTAACTAAATTGTAGCCGTGGTCCGGGCGACCGCGGCTGCTACGATAAAATAGAACGATCCGCAGTCGCGATATCGGTCCGGTTCGCTGACCGAGCGAACGATGGATTCGAGAGGACAAAAGAGAGGAATTAAAATCGACCGGTAAAATCGATTTACGATAGGAGTCGTTTAAAGAGTGAAAGCAAAGCTCCGAAAAGGGACGGTCGACGAGGAGGAAGAGGAGGAGGAGGAGGAGGAGACCCGGGCTCGGAAGAACGGTTTCTAATAACGCATAGCCTAGTTCTAGTCTAAAAGCCAGTTCCAGGCAGGAGGGAGCAACGGGCGCGAGCACGACAGAGGGGCACATCCTCGATCGAACGTGGACGCGGCCATCGGCTTTATTTGCTTTTTTCGCGTCCCACCCCCCGTTTCTCGTTCATTTACCCACCGGTGCACGTATTTATTTGCTCATTTTTGTTTCACCCTAGACCTTCGCTCGCTCACGGGCCCCGACTTTTATGACCCGGACCGCGCGACCGCGCGCTGAGAGGAAGATCGACGAGATCGGACGTCAGACGAGACGGACGAGGACCTCCTAGTAGCTACGCGAGGGAACGATCACTCTCCCCGGACCGTAATTAGGAGGGTTGCGGGTAAGAGCGGGCCAGATTACCTCCGTGAACATCGTTTTGCACCGATTTCGCCATTTCGCACTGGTCGCCGAGCGGAATCGATGTCAAAGCTTGTGTACGCTTGGCGCGGGTACATACAGAATACGGAAAGGCAATAGCTAGCTTAATTTATTCATAGTCGCGCTAAAATATTCATCGAACGCGGAAAAAAGCAATAATTCCGTAACTAGTTTGACGAATCTTGTGTACAGCGCGTACACCGTGTGTATCGATTAATCCTTTAAATTATTCGTCTATCGCGAAACGCTTCGGACACGATTTTCCCCGGCGTTCTCCGAGTCGCAAGGGGGAAGCCGCGTATGACGCGGCCCCGCGCGAGTAAGGGAATCCAGTTCGGGCGCTAACAGGGCCGCTGTTAAACGTTGAGCCGGTTGAGTAACCGTCCGCGAGATATTCGGACGCAGCGGAAAATCCCGGCCCCGCTTTTAAATCGACCCGATTTCGCGATTCGGTTACCGCCGAACGAAAACGCGGGCACAGGTTAGTTTTTTTTCCATAATCGTTAGAACGAACGGGCCCGCCGATAACGATTAACCGTAAATCCGCGCGGCGCTCGCTCGTCGGAATCGAGTCGCGATCCCCCTCTCGGCGATCTATAGCTTGCTCCGCGGCGGATACGAGCTACGCATAATTTAATCGCCGCGCTTATTCGACGCGCGTATACATACAGAGGTACTTAACGAGCGATAATCGCGCGTCTATGGGCTTGTGTAAGTGGCGAGCCCGCACGCATTTCGGATGAACAAGGATGAATTATTTTAATTGCCCATTATGCGAACAAATTACCCGTCCGCATTGCAATTTCTACCCGTAATTCGGTATCGCGTAACATGGTTTCGACTTGGCCGCTCTTTGTATATGGTATGCGTTCGCGGGTTGGTGGGCCAAAAAACCGAGCCGCGGTAATCGTTGTTCCCGTGTCGGAGGGAACGGCGGTTGTTGACTCCGACCCTCTTACTCTTTGCCGCGCACCATCACCGCCGCGACTGAGTTATCGGACGCGAGTTTAATTCGAGCCTATCGTTTCCCACGGTAAACACGGGTAATTTTAAACGCTGAACGCGGGGGGGGCCGCGCGCGAGACGCTTCCCCGATTTCAATTTATTAGCCGCGGTGCGCGCGTACCCCGGCCAGATTCGTCGGATTCACCTCCGTAAATTAATTAGTAGTTGTAATTCACTTCCGGCGGGTAATAACGGGTTGCGAAGGCAGTTGTCTGGCGAGTGGTAAATGTCAATTTACCCAAAAGCGAATTCGCCGGTTATTACGGAGAGCCGTGGAAACCGGGGATGCGGACGAGCGCGCGCGCGCACACCTATGCTCGCACACAGCCGCGCGCGCACGCACGCTGATTTCATCGCTGCTCGTTCGGGTTTTAATTATCCCTTTCTTCCTCGTTTCGCAATCTGTTCGCTGCTCGACCAAGAAATTAATGGCTCGCAAGCTCGACGGTTCGCCGTCGTTGTCGTCTCGGTTTCCCCTTGTTCCCTCCTCCCCCGCCCGCCCGTCGTCGTTGTCGTTAGTCGCGCAGCCACGTTTACGCGTTTTAGAAATATTCAAATTTCTTTTCTCAACCGCGCTCGTTAACGAGTTTTCCAAGAAGAAAAGTACGAGACAAACGAGTACCGCCGAGCGAAACGCGGCTCTAAGGAGTATACGAGTGCTCCGCATCCAACCGGACGAAAAAACGTAAGTGAATAGCGGCCTAAAAGCCGAAAAGCGACGCGTCTTCCCCAAGTTCGGTGCGAAAAAAACTGCCGACGAACCGTCTGATTCGAACTACTTAATTAGCGAGCGACGGAAGCGTCGACGAACGTATATACATATATATATGTACATACACACGGACGTAGACACTCCGTGACGCAGTGTTGCGCCGCACCGTGCCGAAGCTCGCACGTAAATTAGATATGAACGCGCGCGGTCGCTCGATCGATTCGTTTCACGTTCGCGAGGCAACGTTTTCGATACTTGCTTCATCGATCGAAGTTCTGCGCGAGAGGCCAGTGCATTCGTCCGGTCCGTGCGAACGACCGATACGACGCGATGCGCAACGAGATTGCCACCGGGTCTGAGAAATGTTCGCGCTCGATTCTTTTTTCTTCGCCACCTCGTGGCCGCCTGATAAATACATAACTCGGTGAATGAGAATAACGAATAGCGATCGAACGAGCCGGCTTCTTTTCTTCTCTTCTCCCGCGCATTCTCAATTTCATCGACTGTGTACGATGTACCGATACGTAACGGAACCACGAAATTCGATTCACGATTACAAAGTATGAACGAAGGACGAGACCAAAACGATTTTGCAAAGAAGAAGCAAAACGATGAAAGCGAGATTGTTTTTCGATAAGAATGACGTTCGCCATAGAATGAACGGAGTTTTTTAACGTAAACGAATAGAATAGACAGTGCACAATAGAACAGAAGATATACAATTACAAGAGAAGTAACGAGATTTCATCGATCAAACTGCGAAAGAACAGACCGAACTGAATCCGCGATTTCGGATATTGTGACAGAGTTTCAAAAGAAAGTTAATTAGAATTTTCGTACGGGAAATTCGAGCGGAGTTCGTCTGCAGCACCGAGCGGAGTCTGAATTTCGCGGAGTGACCGAAAGACGTTGGGTCTCGTTAAGTCGCGGGTAATTCGACGGGAATAAATCGGGAGCGCGCGCCGTGGCGAGGCGCGTGACAGGGAACATCGCGGGCCGCGATCGGATCGGCGTACGCGAGATTTCGCGCGTGTCCCGGGGTAACGAGAATAAACTGAAATTGTATTGGAACGGGGAAACGATAATCGAGTTAGCCTCGTTCTCGACGCGTACCGGTCGCGCGGAAGCTGTTTTTTTTTTTTTTATCATATAAAATTGCGGGACAAAAGCCGCTTCTCTATTACCCTTTAATTCGTCGTTATGCCGACGCGCCGCGGCGGGACAATGAAAACAATCCCGATATCGAATATTCGAAATGATCGCATTAACGATGCGATGGCGCGTTCGTTCCGGGATTCGTTGCCGATTTTTCGATACCGCTTGTGTTTAAGCGGCGGGGGCGTCGTCGTCGAATATGCATGAAAATGAACGAGAGGGGATCGCGTCCGCGTTTTCATCGGCGCTCGCGTTCGCGTAGCCGCCGCCGCCGCCGCCGCACCTAGCCCCGCGGCCCGGCTTTCACCCGGAAAATTTCTCGCGAATATTCGCTCGCCGGTTTGTTTTCTTGGTCGGTTTTAGGCTAAGCCGGCTACGAGCGTTTAAGAGTTCCAAGGACGCATAAATAGCGAGCTCGTTTGCTCGAGCAAGTTCGCGCGTTCGGAACTCGGTCCGCGGTAGAGAATTCCAAGTCCCACTTTTCCCGGTCCCGTGCGGGATATCGCGCGCGGCCCCGGCGAAACTTTCCCCGGAAGGTCCATATTTTTTCACATATTTTTTCGTCCAACGCTTTTCCCAGCGGCGGCGGCGGCGGCGGGGCTAAGGCTGGAGGAGCGCGAGGTGCCGGTGGCGGTGCCGGGCCCTTAAATCATTCGACGCTTCTTTTTCTCCATCCGAACGGCTCTCTTCCTCTTCCGTTGGTAGAGGCGCGGGCGGTACGTCTCGGCAGGATATCTGGTCGAGGAGCGAAACGAAAAGAGGCCAAGGAAATAAGGGGCGGAGGAGAAGGAGAACGTCGGAAAGGATTGTCAGCTCGAACGAGGGGGTTAAAAGAAGAAGATTTCTGCCAGTTACGCCTGCCGGACACGCAACCTTCTTTGAATTACGATCCCTCCAACTTAGTCTCTATTAAAGTCATAAATTTCAAATTCAATAACACGCCGCCAAGCCGGATACATACAACGCTCGCGAGGGCCGCTCCTCCTCGCTATACGTACGTACATATCTCTTCCATCCGCGCGCGCGTATCCATCCCTTCTCGATTTCTTTAAGGCCCGAACTTCGCCCCGGCAGACACCGCCCAGCGCGCGTTCCGTTCGACGGCAGACGACGTACATATACGCGGGCCAAGCGTCCCGACGCTTGACAAATCGCCCCCAGCCCGGATATCGCCACTGATCAATTCGTCGTTGGTTCTTCCGCGCGTCGCCTCGCGTCCAACGATCGCGAGACGCGGGGATCAATAATATCGCCGCTGGCGAACGGCCCTGCCTCTCCTTCCGCGCGAAACGAATCGACGTCCACCCATTCAACTCGGTACTTTACTTCCCCGACGATTCCTTCCCGTCTCGCGCCAACCTACCGCGCTCGGTATCCTTTACGAGCGACGAACGAAACCGCGTGGATCATCGTCGCCCTCGTTGCCGCTCGGCGCGAAAGAGATTGCGGCCGGCTCGAAACTTGGACGGTTAACGCCGCAATAAATTACGTACAGCGCCAAGACCTGCGCATCGACGTATACATACGTATGATCTACGAGGCAGCAACGATCTATGTTGCAGTTCCAACCATTTCCCCGCGACGCGCGGCTCGCAATCGACGCATCCCCCGAGTTTATACGATGAATTAATTAATTCGTGCAACGCGTTACGCGCCGTGTCCGTCCGATTTCTGGACACGAATATAAATAGCTAATGCGATCTGGGCAGCTCGGCGCTGCGAAAGGATAAAAGTTGTCTGCGCGGGTTGGTTGCCCGTTCAAAGTATTAGGCTCGAGCAACCGTGAAAATGTACGCGTTCCATTCGATACGTTTTATGGGATTAAAGCGGAGTGTGTCCGGCGATGGTACACAGTCGAACCGAATCGAATCCCCAGAACGATGAATACGCGTTCGTCAACGTTCATTCCGGGAACATAGAAAAATGTAATAGACGTGTTAAAGCGGTACTTAGTAAGTGCATACGAGGTTGAAATCTCGCGGAAACTGTTACGAAGCTCGGGCTGGATCACTGTTTATCCAGGGAGTTTTCCGCGATCTTCGGAAGCGAAGGATAAAGATCTCCCCCCCCGTTGCGAATCTATTATCGTTTTACGAACAGATCCTTTTCTGTTTCGAAGCGGCGCGTGTTATCGCACAGGATTCGGCCAGAAACGATTTTCGTGTCCGAGAATTTTCCGCGGACGGGAAAAATTACTCGCCGAGAATATTCGATGTAAATTTGAAACGGAGGAGAACGGCGGATCGACAAACGCGTTAGCGCGCAATTACGCGCCGCGAAAAAGTATAAGGGAACTACTACGGGGGGGCGAACGTCGTCGTGCCGTAATTCGTCGTCGTAGGTAACTAGCGATATCGTGAAAAAAAATAAAAATTTCATCCGACGAGACACGGCGCGGCACGGCTGCGAGAATTAATCACGAAATAGCAGGGAATCGAGGAGGAGAGAGGAGTAGTGCCGATGAAAATATTTCTAAACGGGGGCGAGGAAAATCCGTGCGAGGAACGCGAACGCGCTCGTAATTAATTGCATCGGCCGCGTCTACCGCACTCGTACACGCATACTTGTATTTTTGTACGTACGCGGGGAGAACACGAGCGCGCTAGATTAGATCAAGCGTTTCGGTAGTTTTTTCCGCACGGCCTCTGACGTTATCTCGCTCGGTTTTTCGGCCGGCGCCGAGCGCCAATTTTCCTTATCTCTTCTACGCTCATCGTAAACGCGATTCTCTTTTAATTCACGCGCGGCTCGAATTTAACCAGGAGTAAGCCAGAAATCGAGTTGTATCCCACGCCCCATCCCGCGTTTTTACATTTTTATCCACTGGCACCTGCCTCGTGTACCTCCGACTCGTATTTCGACTGCGCGCACATACATCGCATACTTCGTAAGTCGCTAACAAGGATGAGCACTCGTCCATGTGGCGTATGAACAATCGAAATACACTTCAATTTGGCTTCAACTAACTTCATTAAATTTCTAAATAATAAAGCATTTTCATTGTTCATAGCGCGTGGTGTGCGCTTCATCGACCGTTCATAGACCTGCCGATCTTTCGGTATTGATCTGCAGCGGTATTCCGTAATGCCGTAAGGTAGTCGGCCCGGTTTTCGATCATGTAAGGAGATGAGACAGATCTTTTAAGGAGGTTCATTCGGTTAAGGAATTAACAGATAGACCTCCACACAAAAATTTGATAGTCTATAACAGTATACCAGGATATCTCAAAAAAATGTTTAAGTCATTTGGATACCTTAATGATGAGATATTAATATAAATATTTTTTACAATTTTACATGTAGTCAAATTAAAAAGAGTGATTTCCCAGACTTCTATCGCCAATTTATTACGTATTGTTTTGAATGGAACTTATGTCATATTAAAGAGAAACATTTAACAAATATTTTAATTTAGGTAAATTGGTTGACTATGAATCGAGAAATATATAAACACAACAAACGAAATCTGCATTTTTCAGCAGTAGATAATTTCCGTTATTAATATGTACTCTAGTCAAGCAAGCTCCCCTTTTCTATAACTTGCATTTGATTTGCTATGTATCAGATGATCCTTCTTAAGTCATTTGGATACCTTAATATTACTTATGTCATATTAAAGAGAAACATTTAACGAATATTTTAATTGCAAATTTAGGTAAATTGGGTGACTATGAATCGAGAAATATATAAACACAACAAACGAAATGTGCATCTTTCAGCAGTAGATAACCTCCGTCATTAATATGTACGCTAGTCAAGCAAGCTCCCCTTTTCTATAACTTGCAATTGACTTGCTATGTACCAGATGAACCTCCTTAATAAAAATATTGCTGTATTAAGCGCTGAGTCAAAAATTTTTCACTTATTTTTTAGTTCAAGTCTCAATAAGTTACCGAATAACAAAAAAATCTTTAATAATGATAGGCATAATAGTAAATCCACCTAAAAAAAAGGATCCCCTTCTCGTAGATTTCGATCATCAGTTCATAGCCAAAACCAGTTTTCGATCAACGTTCGGCCCAATTGTTTATCATGACACTGAGGTTGTGGATTAAAGTAAAACTTGTGTTTGATATTAAAGTTTTCTTTATTTAAATACAAAAATACGTTTAAATTAACAAAAAAATATAGTATGTTATAACCGTAAAAGTAATAACAATGTAAACAAACTTTATGTAAACCTTTTTTTGCTTTAAAAGCTAATAACTATTTTAATATGTACTTATTCAGTAGATTTAATGTTAGATTTAATATTTTTTTCTTTCTCTTTTAAATTTTTTTCCGTTTTCATTAAAATATCTTTCATTCTTGTATCATTTCTAATATTCTCGTGTCTCTCTTTTATTTGATCTTTTATTTTATTTTTTCTTCAAGAGTTGCACTTTCTGATTGACGTCTTAACAAAGTTTCATGTGCCTTATTCTATTTCAGTTTTAATTCTAAATCCTTCAATTCATAGTTTGTGATCGAAAATAGATTAACGTACAAAAATAGTGTACCAATTTTCGATCACATAATTATAAGTACGTAAATAAATAATTGATCACATACCTTTCTTTTTCTACCTATAATGAACCTCGGGAAAAATACCGATACTTATTTTACTGCTGCACAGAAAAACAATACTACCAAATAAACAATTTTACAACGGCATGTCGTTGAAGCCATCGTTAAGGGAGTTCGGTAAATGGCTACGTATCGCAATTATTCTATATTCGATCGCTACGTTTGCACTATTCAAATTATAGACAAAAAATAACTCAAATAAAAAAATTTCTACAATCAATTTTTTTCTAGGAAATATATTCCGTATATACATGACAAAATTGCAGTTTTTATTAGCGCGATCGAAAAGTGGGACGTGATCGAAAACCGGGCCAACTGCCTTATTTCGGAACGCACCACAGTTTATATTTATTTTCGAAATACAGTCAGTCGGATGCGCTTTTTGAGATAGCTGATAAACACTTGGCGTCATCTGAAAACTAAAACCGACCGTACGTAAACACGTCCGGTAGGGCTTGAATCGGGCCGGGTTTTCTCCCGTGGCGTCGGCCGCGTGGAAAAGCAAGATTATCGGACTAACAAATCGAGATTTCGAGTGGCAAGGCCCCCGGTCGGCGTGCAGTTACCGGGAATTCGAAAATAAAACCGAGCACACCGTTTGAATCGCGGCTCGACGAGCTACCGGATTACCATAATGCCGAAGCTTTTCTTCTTATCCGGCACTTTTCGAGCGACAGTCGCAGAAACTTTGAGAAGATGCAGAAAAGGCCGCCGCCGCTGCGAGGGTGACGAAGTAAAAAGGAGAAGAAGCGGGAGGGGGAAAAAAAAGGAGAGGCGGAAGATCGAGGCTCTCGTCCGCCTCGGCCTTGTTTCAGCCTCCGTCTCTGTAATCCGTTTCCGTTGCTGCCGTTCCTCGCCCGGTCGGACCACCGACGACGCAACGCGATGGCCCGCGACGGCGGCGTCGAGAGAAGAAAGATCGCGGGCTACGCCGAGACTAACCTTTTTCCACCCGCGCGCTGGATGCCTTTTGATAAATGGCGAATAAACGGAATTCTCTTTGCCGAAGAAATTCCCCCCCGTAATCCCGCCCGCGACGGCAATCGTACGCCCGCCTCGTCGTTTTGGTCTATCATCGTCTCTGGCGTCTGTCCTGGTAATTTGCAAAAACCTGGTAGCGAACGCGTTTTGCGCCCCGGTCGCGGTCGGTTCGGATGAACGATCGAAAAAACTCCGAAGTCCGGAAGACGTCGTCGGGGGAAGGATGGGGACCGGGACGGAACGAGCAAAATTTCATCTTAGCGACCGATTTTCCGCGGAGATCGCTAATCGACGGAGGGGCAGCGATGCGGATCTTAAGAATGGGTCCCATCTTCTTACCTCGCCGGGTCCGCACAAATTCGTTTAGCCCGCGGTGCCCTAAGTACGGGCGCGTATACGTCCTCGCCGGGGTAAAAGTTCTACTCGTTACCGTTACCGGAATCAACCTTTGCCTTCCAGCAGTTTAACTCGGTCGTCAGGATTTCTCGGCTCCGAAAGAGAGACGGTAGCTGCTAGTAGCGTCTTCGTTTTTTTTCTTTTTTAATCCGGGTAACTCTCGCGCGGTAACTCGTCTACGCTAATTCCGTCTCGTGTAGTCCCTTAATTAAAAGCGGAAATGACGTCTGGACGTGGCGGCGCGAGGGCGAACGCAAAAAAATATAGCTCGGGCCCCTGACTCCGCGGTCGTCAACCACGAAATTACTTAACCGAGTGAATCGGCCGACTGTTAACCGGCTAGACGGGCCAGAACCGAGGTTTCTTCGATCAAATTAAAACAGGGCCGAGTACGACGCGTTTAATTACGCCTAGACCCGTCGACCACGACCCTTCTTCTGGTCTCGCCTTCCTCGGCTCGACGGGTCTCGCCGCGCAAACTCTATCTTCCGTCCGTGCCGGCTGTTTCGATCGGCACGACGTTCGATACAGTTTGGGTAATTCCAACTGCGTAAAACGGAATCTGCCGACGATCGAAAGAACGATTGTACAAGGTGACGACGTGACGACGCGCTGAGATAATGTTATGCGCGTGTCGTCGCTCTCGAGATAAAATTAACGCAGCGCCGGCGTT
>SMSR01006504.1:5452-24997 GCA_019453355.1 Ceratina japonica | reverse complement strand
GAATTACATTTATTTGCGATGCATTCATCCTGCAATCTGGCCGAGTTTGATTTGTATCGGATTAACGTTGTTAAAATCTGTCTGTATACAAGCGTAGCTGTATTATCTCCCCCGGAGAGCGCGCGATATATCATCGGGAGGCGGTAATGCAACTGCATTGTGCACGTGCCTCGGCGTGGTCGAACGGTTCAAGTCCGCGGGCATGTAAGGTAACAGAGATAACGCGTTAAGCAAACCGCCTTCGCGTCAAAACGAAAAGTGGACCGACGCTCTCGGCCGGTGCGAAATCGTCGGAATTTGTTATCGCGCCGCCCACGCGTTCGATGCAGGCGATCATTTCATCAAGAAGGAGCACGCGCGCGCGTGTATCTACGGCGTGTGTCACTCGCGAAAATACCGGACGAAAATAACCTGTCTCTACGCGAGAGGAACCACTAGAGTTTAAAAAGAATTCCAAGTACCCGCCGGTCTTAAAACTGATTACCGGATCGACCTAGCAATTAGAGAATTGCTACTATTCCCGTCATCCCGCGATAGACAATTTTTGGGAAGCTGTCAAGTTTTGAAGAGCCGGAGATTAAAGCGAATCGTTTCCCGCGCCCGTCCTCAACAGATCGAGATGTTTTTAATTAAAATAGAATCCATGAATATTCAAACGATTTTTAGCTGTGCTTTTGAAACCGCCCGTCACGATTCAAAAAAATGACGTTTTTCGGGAAATTGAAATCGGCGGCGGCGCCTCCCCCGCCGCTGCTGCGGCCGGGAGGGGGGCGGGGGCGAAATACGAATGTAAATAAAATCGTGTTTCCGCCTGTGCTAAAATCTATTTCAAATGGAATCAACTGATGTATATCCATTCGTAAGTTAAATAAACTANTGATTACCGGATCGACCTAGCAATTAGAGAATTGCTACTATTCCCGTCATCCCGCGATAGACAATTTTTGGGAAGCTGTCAAGTTTTGAAGAGCCGGAGATTAAAGCGAATCGTTTCCCGCGCCCGTCCTCAACAGATCGAGATGTTTTTAATTAAAATAGAATCCATGAATATTCAAACGATTTTTAGCTGTGCTTTTGAAACCGCCCGTCACGATTCAAAAAAATGACGTTTTTCGGGAAATTGAAATCGGCGGCGGCGCCTCCCCCGCCGCTGCTGCGGCCGGGAGGGGGGCGGGGGCGAAATACGAATGTAAATAAAATCGTGTTTCCGCCTGTGCTAAAATCTATTTCAAATGGAATCAACTGATGTATATCCATTCGTAAGTTAAATAAACTAAAAGCCGTTCCGAGTGGGATAAACTAAACAAATATGTAAAATGCATGCATGGCAAATGAAATTTGTCTAAAAAATTGAAACCGCGTGCGCGCGCGCGCGCGCCCTCGTATGAGTGGCGAGTATTCCATTTCGCTTGAATAAACATGAGCGGAGCGCATAATGCCCGTTGAAATGTGTTTCGTATTTAAATCGCGGGCAATAATTTTCTAACATCATTATGCAACAATAACCGAACTGAATGGGCCAGCCGGATAAACACTGAAAAAGCTCGCTGCTCCCCTGACGAGGATTGAATACGTTTCCCGAGACGAGTGTCAGTGAAACAATTTCTAAAGGCTCGACAAGTTAATGGTGCTCAAACGGAGCCTCGCGGAGCGTCGGAGAATTCTCTCTCTTTCTCTATTTCCTCTTTTAATATATCGTTGGAATTATGTAAAACGCACGGATTCCACGTCGGTGATTCGATCTAACAATAAGGATCGTTCCATTGTTCACCGAATCGCGCGAGCAAATTAAAAACCGGATTAATCAACGCCGTCCCCCGTGAATTTCCTGAATTAACTTCGCCCGATTTATTTTTGTTAAACCGCACGAAACGAATAACGTTTCGAAACTAATTACAGGGTTGATGGAAGAAAGGAAGCGAAACGGTGCTCGGCGCTCATTAGAGCCGGAAGGAGAACCACTGGCGCGGGCCAGCGATGCATTTAAGATGCATCTTAAATCAAAGCTTTACGCTGGGAACGACCTCCGTTTATTTTTGTCTTATTTCTAGAAACACTAAAAAAAAAATTTACTCGAATCTCGTCTTCAAAGACGTCGAAAAACGGTTAAAAATAAGTACTTTTTGTTCGTCGCTGCTCAAACATCGCCAACTTTAAAATAATATCTACCAGAAACGATTCGGAGCGTCGTATGATTAAATTGCTCGAAAACATGCACGAAAAAGAGAGAGAGAGAGAGAGACGGAGAGCAAGTAGGGTAGCGAGCGTTATTAGAAGAAGAAGAAGGAACGGTAGGAGTGTATTCTGAAGAGAGAACAGAGAACGAGAGAAATTTAGAAAGATGGGGATCAATGGAGAAGAACGGACGAGGACAGAAGAGGAACGAGAGAGGGAGAGAACGAGCGAGAGGAAAATAGCGAAATAGTGGCTGAACGACGAGAAAAGAGTTAAATAGTGAAATAAAGGACAAAGAGAGAAAAGAGTGATAGAGACGAGGAAGGGACGAGAGCGGGGAGGGAGGGGAGATATTAAGGAGAGAGAGAGAAAGCGAGCGCTGGTGGAGCTCCCGGAGAGATTGAAACGGAGAGAGACGGGGAGATTGAAGGGGAAAGAGAGGGAAGAGCGGCGGTAGAAGGAGAATCCCTTCCATTCTCTGTTAAGGAGTTCATACACACAGCTGTGGAGTTGTTGGTCAAAGGTTACTATACACAGAGGGAACGCTGTGCAACTGTGTTTAGAATTATCCAATCCCACCCAAGCTATACGGGCTAAACACGTAATGTACAGTAGCGAGCAAAATTACTTTCCCTGTGAAACTCGTTTCTCCCTCTCCTCCGCGCGTATCGTTCATTCGCACGTTCGCACGGCTGATTAAAATTCAGATAAAAATTCTTTTCTCCGCTCGTCGATGAGAAGGGACGATAACGGCTGTTTCGCCGAGAAAAAGATTCCTAATAGAATAGAGCGCCGGGAACGTCAAAATAAAGTTTTATCAAATTTCCGTTCCTTTTTTCCTCGGAAGGCCGGCCGCGTTCAACGGATTCGAAATTTCATCCCCTCCCCCTCCCCCAACCGTAGTTGGATGTAATTTAATGTATCGATCGCCGGGCCGTTGCGGGGCGAACTATAAATTGAAATTTTAAACAAGCAACGGGTGCTAATGAAATTAGTACAATAATTATCGACGCGCAGTGAGCTCTGTTTGCGGCCGGGACGACGCGCACGGGTAAAACGATCTTTGAAAAAGTACCGATTCCGCACATGCCGCATCGGATTCTTTTTCCCGCTCGTCAAATATTCAATTACCGTGCACCGGGCGATGTAAAAGCAACGCGAATGAACGTGGACGAGGCCATAAAGGAGGAGAGAGCCTTGAAGAAAGATGGCTGCAACTGCTCGGCATTGGCCAACGAGCTGAATAGGCGACTTGACATAATATAAAATCGTTTCACCGAAAGGAAATACTTTAGGAAGAATTATCTTTGTGTCCCTCTCGTCCCAGGGAAATCGATTTCTCATCCCCTTTAGTTCGAGCCTATTCACCCGAGCCGTCGCCCATTTCTCTACGGCCCTCCGGCTAACCGACTAATTTACCCTTAATTAAAAACTATTCCGAAATAGTACACGGGTACATTCGACCCGATTTGATTTAATAAACTCGATCGGTTTTACCGATAACCCGGTAATTGATCGACAACGAGAGGCGCGGAACGCACGGACCGCGGATAGAGACGCGAGGGGCAAAAAAAGGTGGCGAGGCGAAGCGATTTGTAGCGGATGGGCGGGAAATAAAAAAGGAAGCAGGACGAAAAGTAACTCTTTTTTAGTCGGGCTTGGCATTGTAGCCCCCCCGTCCATGAGGGCACTCTGTATTCGCCTAAGTAAACCGAGAGAACGAAAGCGTCGCCGCCGCCACTGTCCAACCCACAAATCCCACACGAACGTGTCCACTGGCGCGACCGCGTGCGACGGTGAGCACCAGGTAAACACGCACACGACGACCTCACGGCGCTGTGTGAACGCGCCTTAAGCATCTGCCGGCTATCGCGCAGACACGTTGCCCACGAAAATGCATGAGCGCAAACACAAACGGATTTGAACCTGTCGTGGCCCCCTCGAACGGATACACACGTACCATCCTCCTGCCTGGCTGCTACCTGTAGCCGTTTAAAGGTTAACGTCTCCCTCGAAGGACCCCAACAGCTCTCCTCATTATCATTATCCTCACTGATATCGTTACGACACGGACCTTTAATAATTTATCGAACGCCGTATTCCGGACTAGTTCGCTACCCGTAGCGATTCAATCAGTACGAAACTCGCGAATACAGTGCCCGATATTTGGTTCTTTCCGTCGGCCAATGCGACTCGAACTTTAATTCCCGTTTATCCCTCGACACTTGGATTTAGCTCTCCGACCGTCGCGGCTTTAAGTACGTACAGACGCGGCTGGGGACTAATTTGTTTTAAGTGCGAGTACCTCTGCACTGCAGCTGCTTGCTTATCGGTGATATTGGCTTTTCAAAATCTCTCCAGGAGGGAGAAAGGGACTTAGAATTTTCTTTTTTTTTTTTTGTTATCGAAGAGTAATTGCGAACGAAAGTGCATTTTTTTATGCGTTCGTCAATTTTTACGTTCGTCGGAACGAACCCCTCGAAGCGTTCCCTTTGATTACCCATCAAAATTCATTTTGCCGTCGAGTGGATAGGTACTCCGTGCAACCCACCGGGAACCAATAAAATTGTATATAAGATAGAAGAATCGACATCACGATTTTCTACTTAGCCGTCAATTTTCCTCTTACGACACGGCGGAGAATAGAAAAATGACTCGATCGGATCGAACCGACTGTCGAGGTCGACAGGCAAACTCTCGTGTCTCCATTGTCCGCCGATTCGATCGAATAGATTTTTTAAATCACTNAGCCGTCAATTTTCCTCTTACGACACGGCGGAGAATAGAAAAATGACTCGGTCGGATCGAACCGACTGTCGAGGTCGACAGGCAAACTCTCGTGCCTCCATTGTCCGCCGATTCGATCGAATAGATTTTTTAAATCACGATTAGACACCGACAAAATCTATTAATCAATTAAATGCGTAAGAGTGGAGCGAGACTATTAAATTACCAACTGCTGTCATAATCTATCTCACCTCTGGCCGGTTAAACTTGGCTAATAATTCGCCAGATTGGCGCCGGCAGTAGGCATGCGCAACAAAAACCAATAACACTGGGCTTCTCTCTTCCTCTCGCCCCTAACCCATACAGAGTGCCTCAACCTACACCCTCCGCACTATAGCCCCCATTCGGCACCCCCGTGGTCCACCCTCGCTGTTCCCGATTCCTCCCTAACCCCCGAGATACCCCGGCAACCATGCGAACCACGCTGCAGCAACAACGTACCAACACCGTACCGCTAGAGATGGGAATAAACCTGACACGAATGGCATCCACGATCGGAATCAGAATTGAACGCATTCAAAACATTTTTAGTCCAATCGCCGCCTTAATTGTTAAAAAAAAGTCGTACACGACTTAAGAATATTCTGTCTTATTTAAATAGAAAATAATTCATCTGGTTTTCTAATTTTAATGCCTTGCGACGCGAAAGATGAACATCTACAATTCCATGGATTATTAACTCGATCGAAGATAGAGCGGATTTCTAAATTCCTGTCACTCGAGTTTTAATAAACTCGTCAAACGCGATTCGATCTTCCCATAAATTCCGTCAAGTGTCTAGAACAAACTGCTGATGGAGGGATAGTACTTTTTGGGTAGCGGGAATGTAGGCTAGGATAATCAATCTGAATTACGCTCGTCCCACTTCCGTCTGCGTTCGATCCGGGGTCCCGGGTCGACGCCAATTCACAAACAGTTCTCGACTCGATTCCATCTCTACGTGACAGTGTTCTAATATATCCGTGGCGGGCGAATGCCGAACCGAATTCGCATAAATCTACCGGTACACGTGATGCTCGGCGGAGGCCGATAGAGGACCGGGCAGAATTTACGTTTTATTTGAACAATCTGACGAATTTACTCGACGCGACCCGTGTCTCTCTCGTCATTGCGCGCGTTACATATAATTAATTAACCGCGCGTCTACGGTCCGGCATACCGTCGTGTAACAACTCTCGCTCCGGCTGTCGGGGCCGATCATGGCGCGCGGGGACGGATGTCAAAAGCCGAGATCGATGACGCGTCGATGTCGGTTTTTTTCACGTTTTAAACGAGATTAGACTGTTGAATGAATCCGCGCGACGAGCCACGCGGCCGCTCGACCGGGAACGGTAAAACAGAAAATTGAAAGGGGGAGAGAAGAAGTGGAACGTGAAGGAGTCGTTCCGTTGTGAAATCGCGGGGAAAATTCGCCAAAGATTGCCGGCTCGAAACGTTAAATAGAAAAAACAACTTCTGGTTACTTGGCGAGTTTAATACCGGCCGATCGTGAATCACTCGTTTCCGCGGAGCGAGCGTGATTGGGATGTGCTTGTGCCCGGGAAAATCATGAGTTCCGTGAAGAATCGGTTTATTGATCGGGCCCGGGAATCAAAGAAAAGGAAGGAATGTGGGAATTTTTATATCGGATTCGGTAATCCCGACGCGTTACGCGATTGCCGTCGCAATTATGTGTCCGACCGTCGACTGATTTACGTCACACGGCTTCCAAGATAGTTCTCGGGAGTACACACTCGGTAAAAATATGTATGCAAGTTGATCATCTTGTTTGCCGTTGCGCAGCGACAACGTAAACGGACGAGATCAAATTTAATTAATACAGACCCGATTCGCGTTGCAGTTCCAAGCGAAACGCGATACGATCGTTTAATCAATCCTGGTTCTGGTTAATGGCCGAGCTAACAATTTAATTAAATATTTTGCTAATTATTTCGATTCAATCACGCGCATTGTTCGGGCCCCGCCCCTCCGCCGCGGGAGCCTATAATAATTAAATCTCGCGTAGGAACGCTTTAGCTCGGTCTAATATTCCGCGAAGAATAATGAGCGTGATATAGAAAAAGAGTGTCGACACGGCGCATGAAAGAAATGAATCGATCCTAGTAGTTTGTACGGAGTTTTATGAATCATATCGGCATGAAGCATTGCCACCGCGCGAATGTGTTATGTAAGTCACGCTTCTGAATAAGAACCTTTACAAATACCAACATCGATTTTTGTGCATGTGCGCCAACCAACTTGCGAGCGAGATCTCCGAGTTCATAACATACAAAAGTAGTATTAGATACCCGCCATGTTCCACGCTCCGTGTATATCAATTTCTAGTTGCTTTTCACGGAATAATTTATCGCCTGTACGCGGCCCAAATAAATCTATCTGTATTTAAATGCAGACGATAGATAACAATTATACACGCCGAATTAATACGAATTCCAATTTGCCCTCGCTAGGAAACTTCGCAGAATTAATATTGCTTCGCCGGAATACTGAAATATGCTCGGCTCAATGTTTAACGATGAATTAATAAAAAATTCCTTTCAATCGAAACCGTAAATAATTATTTGCATTGAGTCATGTCTGCACGCCAGAGGAACGATAAATATTTCGGGATAAATGATTCGTAACTCGGTTATCGAACGTCATATTCGTTCGCATATAAAAGCTGTTTATTCTCAACTTTGATGTTACTCGAGACTTACCCTTTTTATACGGAGCAAAAACAGGATATTCATTATAACGAAATTTTGTAAAAAAATGTTATTAAAGAGCGCGGAGTTGAAATTTTACGCCACTGTTGCTCGCCATTTAAATGAAATTTCCTTTCCCCTGTGTTATTTTCCCTTTTTTGCCCGACATGCAAACGTTAATTGCATGCATTTCCATCTTGAACGTTTTTCATGAAAATGATATTTTTATTTAAGGCTTAACGATATTATCGCGCACGTAATTATTCACTCCCGCCAGCGGATTACTTAGAAGCTTTCCTGTTTATTATTTCGTCCGACTCTTGTTTTGTCCTGGGAATCAATCAGACACGGGACCCGTACGAGAGTTCCGGTCCTCGAGTGAATTATGTCGTTTGCGGGGTCCGGGAGAAAATTTTTCTGAAAGTTCGGGCTTCCATAGCTTTCTAGAGGCGTTCCTCCGGTAGGTAGAAATTCGATAACAGTCCCGAAGGGAACCACCCCTCAAAACGTATCAAGAACAATTTGTCACGTTGCCCGGAGTTAGTCAACGAGTGTTGCGACACGATTTATGTTGAAAATGTTTCCCTGCCCTTTTAATCGATTCAGTGCTAAGCGGCAAACTTTCGAACAAACAAGTACCCTCTAAGAAGAAAGTTACAGCAACAGATAATCTTATGCCGGGACAAAGGGTTTGTCAGAACAACGGTTTAATGATTCGCGTCTGTAATAAATAGGGTAGTTCAGGAATTTTGATCAAAGTTCCGCGCTTTCAAAAGTTTGTCTCAATGGACGAGGGAGGAATCGGCAGGACAGGGAAGAATTGATGGCCGGCAGAATATTCGAATGGGACGCGATAAAAAACAGTTTGGCCGATTCGTAATCGGTGGCTAATGGAAGAAAACGATGCAGACGGGTTAATCGCGTTGTATGTGCAGGGCTTAAGGGTACGTTCACCCGATGATCGCGGATTCCCCGTTGCGTCCTCAACCCGAACGCAACAACCGCGCGCGCACACGCGAATTCCACGAGTTTTATTTAGAACATTGAATTATTCTAACCGGTGGAGGCCGCATGCGTGCACGTGCGCCCTGTTAAGAGGATGGAACAAGAGGGACGATGAAAACCTCGTTCGCGTTTTCTTTTTTCATTTTAAATAAATTATGCAGGTCGAGTGGACCCCCGCGAGGATCGAAACGGCGTTACGTTGTGTGCTCGCGGATTCGAAATAACGAAGCGAATATACAAGGGAAAACAATAAATTGTAAAACTTAATGAAATGAACGGACGAAATCTGCTGCACGACCATAAAAAAGAAATGAGAATAACGTGGAAGTCCTGATAATTCAATAACGATAAATATGTACACGTGTTTCGCTCCAATTGATTAATTATGAGATAATAACTAGTCTGTGATCTGCTCTCTTATTTATCTTCGCAATTTCCCTACTACACACAAGATTTTCCGATATTTACCGAGTTAAGTATCATCAATCGGCTTTTTATTGGCACTGACAAAATCGGGCCACTCTCCCGTCGAAACTTTTAGGCAACAAATTTCGTTTTGCCTTAAATATTCCTAAACCGTTCGACCTACTGGGAAATTGCATAAATCCTTATTCGCGCAATGTTCACACTGAATATTGAAGAGCACAACACTCGTCGCGGCTGACATTTTACATTTTGCGCTCGGAGGAAGCGCGACTTGTGTGGGGAAACGTTCTCGAAATTATAAAATTGAGTCACTCAAAAGGCGTTTCCGAGCGTCGCGGAAATTGGACGTTAATGCTCTCTTTCCCTGAAATCGTGCGGCAGCAAGAAAATCCGAAAAAGGATAAGGAAAGGCGAAATATTGAACGGGGAACACCGGCAAATAAATTTCATAGTTCCCGGAACAATTTTTTTCTGCGGCAGTGGGCGGAAATAAACGAACGTAAAGTATTTTCCGACGGTGCGCAATGAAATATTCGCGGCGTGTATGTTCGATCGCGATGGAATGCATGCAAAACAACACTTTGTCCGCTCCTATTATTCCTTTTGCTGTCTGTATTTATACTGCTCAATAATACCATCACGACTCCTATTTTCTTCCACTATTTTCTACACAACAGAGCGTTTTTTTTCGTTTTATCATTCCCCCTTGCACAATCTTCTTTTCAACGATTGATAGACGTCGATGGAAAATAAAACGCGCAATATTTCCCAAATTGAAGTAAATCTTTTGTTTTCCTCTGCCAGATTAAATATAAATCTCGTCTCGTCTCTCATTATCTATCCTGGAAGCTCGATAGAACAAAATCTGATGACACGTTTATTAATTAGATTTCGTCGTTGAATTCTTTTTGCCAAAGGGAGCGTGTCTTCGTGCCTCGGTCTCATTCGTAATAGAGTATTTACGTTTTAGGTACTCGTCCGTCGCGTCGCGTCTCCGATCGATACGTCGAACGTAATTAAATTAAAGGGGCGAAACTTGAAAAACGGAAATTGAATAACGAAAATTAGACCGACCGCGTTTTATCTGGATATTACAGTGAAAAATCTTCGTGAAAAGTTCTACAGTCACACCGGGGCGGATGGTTAGAAAAAAGGAACAGAGTTAAAAGGAACTTCTGGTGAAACGGGAGGTAGAAAAGTTCATATCCTCGTAAATTACTCACGTACGATAAAAAGCGAGAAAAGGGATGACAAACAAGGGGGAAAAAAATACGGTAAAACAATTTTTTACGAAAACAGAAAAGCTGCGCGATGTTGCTAGCAACATTTATGCGGCACCTACACACACGTGGGACGCGCGCTCGCAAAAAGCGGATAAACGTAACCTCGAATGTACAATTGCGCTCTCAGGGAAACAGATGGCGAACACAGAAAACGGAGCGCTTCGAACGCGCCAGTATATTTTAAGTGCGCGACGCGACGTAATAATATATCGCTATTTAAAATGCGATCAAGCCAGTTTCAGCTAATCGAAATCAGGGGAAGCGATTCCGTTCGGTTCAGGGACACTCCTCGATTAAGGCGGAGAAGATTTTCTGTTATTAGCGGACAAGTGAGAAATAATTATTTTGACGTTATCCACGAAGCCGTGAGGCAAGACTCGAGTGTGTCGCGTGTAATTGGCGTGATTGATGAACACGAATTGAAAGGTTCGATTCATCTTGACTATCGGGGAACAATGTTTATCCGACAGCTGCAGGGCGTCCCGCTTCTAATTTATTCCGAGACGCGCACAGAAAGGGCTTTGGGACACGGCCCCTTGCCGATTCTCTGAATTGTCTTTCGAACAGTAGATAGACCCGGAACGCGTACTATGTTATTCTCGTAGATTCCTTTATCTCTCCGGGCTGAATTCTTATGACCAGACTTTATGCTAAATAAACGCCGCTTGATATTCCACTTATTTTTATCGATCGCATGTTTGTCTTTCCTGCACGTTTTGTTTTCTTCTAAATGCATTAAAATATGTGCAATCTAGTTATGATAATTCAGCGTAATAAAACGCGATATAAAACGAGTTTCTTTTCGCAATTAATTAAGCTCGTCTGTGTGACGGTAAGATGTGCGGATCAACAGTGACGAGAACGGATTTGTTCAGCGCTCGGCAGCGCGTACGTGTGTCGCGTTTCATAAAACCAACATTTAAACCGGAGAATGCATTATTCATTACGTCATTTCTGCGGACAGTATTAGAACCGTAACCTTGCCGAGCTCGCAGATACTTATATTTCTACATGGTCGTCGCAACATAACACGATGCGACGCTTTGAAACAATCGAAAACAATAGTGCTCGAAACGGTCTATCCACGCGTGGCTCGTAGTTCCCGGATATATATATATATTTTTTTAAGACAATAGATAAACTTCAAATCAAATATTTCCCCTCGCAGGAAAAAAAAGACTATCCACTTCCCGAGTTAGATGCTCCTCGTGGAACTTGTTTCCAGAGGGGAGCTAAACCGCAATTTTTTCTCACCACAGCAATTTTTTATTTCCGATCGAAAAGAGAAAAAGAAAAAAAATAGTTTTTATTCGGTTCACTGTTTCTGTTTTAGAGAGGTCGTTCGATTACTTCATCGACCTACCGCGGCACGTCGTTTCTCGCAGTTTAAATTGTTAGAGATTAAAACTGATCGCGGGAGGCCATTGAGAGAGGCCAGAATGTGAATGTATCAGATATTAGAGCGCATCGACGTTTTAAAAGTCATTGGAAATAATACTTTCGATACCAGATCCAATTTGTTCTTGTCGTACTTGTAACAATATTAGCCGCGATTACGAACGCGGTAATTCGATTTAACGGCGGGCTATTGCGTGCGCAGTCGTTCGTCGATTTAAAATAATAACGAACGCCGTTTTTTTCCATTTACGAAATTAGCCATTTTATACAATGCCGTTACGCGTTATTACCTAACTCATGAAATTGCGAGGATTCCCCGAATATTTTGAAATCAGGTTTACGTTAAATTTGAATATGTTTTAATTAAACTCGAATTGATATTAAATTAAACCCGTGCACGCTCGAAATGAAATGAAATTCAGATCGAGTTTGATTTTTTGGTAGTCGGAGATGAAAGATAGCGAGGGAACAGAAATACGTTCTCGTTACGAGAAAATAGAAGCTGATAAGGAAACTGGAAGCTTCGTTAAGTAAGATTATACGGTGGAGTGTATTATTGAGAGAGCAATCTCCTCTGCTCAAGCGGCTTATTTAAATAATTCATCGCTTACGTTTATAAAGCGGGATGATTATTNTGAAATGAAATTCAGATCGAGTTTGATTTTTTGGTAGTCGGAGATGAAAGATAGCGAGGGAACAGAAATACGTTCTCGTTACGAGAAAATAGAAGCTGATAAGGAAACTGGAAGCTTCGTTAAGTAAGATTATACGGTGGAGTGTATTATTGAGAGAGCAATCTCCTCTGCTCAAGCGGCTTATTTAAATAATTCATCGCTTACGTTTATAAAGCGGGATGATTATTTTTTTCCGTCCTTTAATCGAGGAATATGTTCGCAAAAAATTTGATGCGAGCCAGTTATTTATTCTGCGGGAAGACGTGGCACCGAGCCGGACAACTTTCCGCGAACATAGTACATATTTAATTAGTTCAACAGTCCGAATAACTAAACGCAGCTTTGACTGTTCGTGCCTCTACCAATTAGCAAACGCGAATGGAACTTTTTTGTCGAGAGCTAAAACGGACATCTCCGAGTGATTCGTTTTAAATGGAAAACACGGAAAGCATTCCGAATCGATAAAGAATATTTCTCCGATATTCGCCGCTCGCCGGAACGAATTTCGGCGCCGATCTCGACGATAGGAAACAGTTATCCAAAAAATAAATAAAATATAGAACCGAGTTTCAGGACGATAGCCCCTTTTCTATTCGAACCCTTTCGGACTAACCAGTCCGTAAACAGTGAGAATGGCGAGCGAAGGGGTGTGCTTAATTGACAATGTCTCGATACTAGAGAACCGGCCGACCCCAAAAACCACCCTTAACATCCAGCAAGGGATTGCCTGCGTCCTGTGGAACCCCTCTGGACGATTTTTACATCTGCCTTCCTCTCCGCTTCCCGCGCTCTTCCCTTTATTAACCGTTCCTTCGCTTAAACCTGATCCCTGTTTTGCATATCTCTGCTTTACTCATGCCGTAAAACTTCTCCGACGAATTCGAGAGAGTAATTAGTTGTATTTTTTAAAACGATCTCCAAATACCCAAAATTGTTCAGACAATTCTCTTTTATTGTCTAAATAATTATAGAAATTTTACTGAATTTCTCATCAAAACACGATTCGTTTATTTTACATTAAAGAAGCGTTTCACGATGGCAACATCAAATCTGCATAATAAATTTGCATATTAATGCTATTATGTTCGCTGCCTAAATCAATATTAGGCGTTTAAATAGCATCATTAGCAGGTTTCGGCGATGGCGAAGCTCTCCGTACAAGAAGCACGCCCACACTCATTCGCCGTATTATGTCGGCCAAATCTTTTATGATCCTGAATTTCGTTAACCGCAATTCACCGTTTAAAATGCCTGAGCCGCGATTCATAAAGCCGACTAATTGGTAAAAAGCGAGATCAATTTACAACACGGACGAGCATTTTGTCACAACTTGGACGTTATATTGTTTACGTATAATGAGGAAACGAATTTAGTATTTAAAGGAGAATCGTAAGAATGAAACTCAGCGGAATTTCAGAGATACGACGAGGGGGACAAAAAACTAATGAGAATGCAAATACGGTTTTGAATAAAAACCACAAGTATGAAAGCGACGACGCACATAGCTGCATCCATTTCCTTCTTTTCTATTCTTTTTTATCCCGAAACAAATCGCGTTAAGCGTTCGCCGTAAACGATGCAAGAATAGCGTCCATAAAACGTGTAAAAATCTGTGAATTTAAAAATTATTAGCACCGATACCGTGCCAATAATTTTTAAGATCGTATATATTTGTATTCTTTTTAATATACATTCGATACTCGCGTCACTTTTTCATGGTGAATTATATCTGTGATATCGACGTCCTCTTCGGTTTTATTAGCTCCGTTATGGTTCTTTGGATGAAAAACGATTTATTAACGATTTATTTTATTATGATAACCGACAATTCGGTTGATTAGGGGCGCCATACATATTAATAGATTTATGCAAATGGGTTGACACACGCGCACAAATCCGACGGAGGACATCAGTCTTTCGGGTTACCGAGAAATTATCGATTTCAATTAAATTATCGAGTGCACATTGCACGTTACCGTGGAAAAAAATTCGATAACACCGATATACCGGTTCTCGCGTTCCTCTATTAGCACCGGGATATAAATCTATATTTTGTTTTACGAGCGCGCCGCGTACCGAATTCCATAAATTTTTCAACTCTGCCATTTGTTTCTCCTTCCGGGATTTTTTCTCACTTGTTCCCCGATTGCTTTTCCTTCCTATTGTGCCTCGTTAATAAACACCCACGCAGGCTATAATTAATTATTTCGCATTCCGGAGCTAATTCCAGTCAAAATTCCAGGCCTGAGACCCAGTTAAATCCCGTGAATATTTATGGAGTTTCGTACTCGTTGCAAAAGTTAATACCGGACGTATAACCAATTTTTTTCAAACGAGGTTTACAATGTTAAAAACGCGCGGCGGGCACGATGTCTCGTAATTAATATCGGCAGATGGGAAGCAACGGTCGGCGGGGTAAGAAGTCGAGGAATCAAAAGCGAGCACACAAAAGGAAACGGTCGTTAAAGAAGGCGCCATTAGCATGTCGTTAGCATAATACAAGGTGAATTTGATTCCGAGGTACACGAACGTGGCCCGAACAGTATCGCGGCCGCGCTGCTATAATCGCGTTATTATAAGACAGATTAATTCCGTTTTAAACTCTGTTACCCCTAATCCAGAGAAAGACACCGACTCGGCACAATAAATTCCGATTAAACGTCGGGGGTAAGAGGCTCGCGCACAGGAGATTGAATCAGTCCGGGAAAAAATAATCGACAGCATGAAATTTAACGAGGTTAATGGTCGTCAGAGAACGAGGGGGGGAAGAAAAAACCGAAATTTGGTATTCAAGCAAAATGAGCTCGGATGAATTTTTGCCGATGAAATACTCGAGCAACGCGATGGTAGAAAAAAAAACACACACACACAGAATGTAAACCGGTTTACGACGTCGAAAGAGCATTTCCTCGTTGTCGAACGACGC
Organism: Ceratina japonica; assembly: GCA_019453355.1. Taxonomy (NCBI): domain Eukaryota; kingdom Metazoa; phylum Arthropoda; class Insecta; order Hymenoptera; family Apidae; genus Ceratina; species Ceratina japonica. The sequence continues at coordinate 9,636 of SMSR01006504.1, read as the reverse complement.
AAAAACAATGTAGTACGTCGAGCGTATGTGCGCATGGAATTATGCAGTCCCTGTGTTAACCGAGACTCGGTGAGTCAGAAAGTTATCTTCAATTAATCATCGTCATGTGACGAAACAAATATTATATTATCGTTCGATCCAATAAAGACGAAATCACGAGCTCCGTTCAGGGATTGACGGAACTCGGTTTTAAAACGTTATTACATAAATCGGCCGGGATATACGTATTTTCGGTTTCGCAAGAATCCTGCTTAAAACTTTTTAATGGCGCGTAAAACTGTCCGCGGCAGTGAATTGGATCAAGGTTGCATAGAGTGCAGATTTCAGAAAAATTCTGCCATTTATTCCTAATGGTCCACTTCGTTCCCTTTGTCTTTTTTTTTTAATTGCCCAATTAAAGCCGATCGTTATTTCGATACGACCGCCATCGCAACGATTACAATGCTCGCGTAGCGAAGACAATTGAATCCTATTGTCCGATTACTGAATCATCCGGAGAGAAAATATTGCATTAACGGTCATTCTAAAACGCGTGAAATTCTGTCATAGATACGCCTCGTCCCTGGAGTTTCAATGCTACAATTATCTCGCTGATAATTCTAATTACAGGTACATTAAAGTATTTCATACAATAGAATGAAAAAGTCTGCTTATTATCTTATCTGGGACAATTAGCGCGAATAAATGATTACAGCCGAGCACTTTTCTATCGCGGAATCAGATTAACTTTCGTACATGTTTTTACAACGAGATTTTCCTATCTTACGCCATTCGAGCGAATTAATATCCTCGTCCATTTAAAGAAAACAATTCTCGACTTTCACAATAAAAATGAACTTTCAACTGATTTATTGGTTTAAATAATACTTTCTATTTTACGAGTTTAAAACCATGATTGATTCATTTCTTAGATTGTTTTTACAATGAGATAAATGAGCCAGTCCGGTTCGCTGGTCGGAACGTTATTTCCTATCCCCGATAACAAATTATAATTAAGTCGTGGAAAAACAAGCAAATAAGCAGCAGGAAACGAGCGGAGAAATTATTAAAATTCTATGTACGAATAATACGTCCAATGACTCCATTGAAAAGTACAATTACTGTAATGAATACGGTTTGTATAAGTGCCCCGGTGCTCGTGAATGGAACTTGATTTCCAGTCGAGGAGGCGTGAGGTGCAAAAAAAAAAAGAGAGGAGGAAATCACTCACCTCTCCGTGCGTGTCCCTTCGACCGTCCGGGGTGTTCTCCGGCAAGAAGTATAGCCGTAGGGACGCCAGCGGTTGATTCGGGCCCCGGCTATCCATCCACAGTAGCTGGAGCTCGCCGATGCTGACCAAGTCGGCATCGCTCCACAATTTCGTCAGAAAGAAGCTACCGAGGCGAAGCACACGACCGTTCCCTATCCTCACCGCTTTATAAAACGTGTACGGGCCGTGGCTGAAGCAAGCACCGCCCAATAACTGAAACAAGAAGGTGAAAAACAATTTTAAGAACAATACAAATAAATTAATACATTAAATGAGGCGCGGTATCCGCGACGAGCTCCGCAACGATTCATTAACGTACGCCGTATTTGCATCCGTATTAGCATCGAAGTATCAGGAACAATAGAACAAGTCGATGTTACAAAGGGTTAAACAAATGAATAATTTCAATGCATAATCCGCGCCGGTTAATCTGTACCGTTTCAGGCCGAGCGTAAATAAGGCAAGGCTTCGCATTCGGTGAAACATCGGAGTACATATGTAGTTTTAAGGTCGGCGTCGAGTATGCTTATTTGTAAGCCGTCAGTTCGGTTTTATGGATGTTCGTCAAGTGAAACAAGTCGTTAGATGACTCATATCCCGTGGCAGCGGGCCTCGTTTGCAACGATATGCTTTCTTTAGAAAATCGCCGACGACACCTTTGCCCCCAATTACAATTCTTTTCCTTTTGTTATCGTCGTTTCAATTATCGATTCTCGTTTTTATCGGTAACACGTGAACTCTTTTTCAAGACTATAATTCTCGTCAAAGTAAATACGTACATAGTGAAACACTTCGGTTGTTCAATTATGAAATTTCACCGTTCCAGCCCGTTGACGGTCATTAATAAACCTTGAGCTCATTTACGAGAGTGAATAGAAAACGATACGGCGTGTTTAAACTGAGATAACACAGAAACTAATGAAGGCAAAGTAATAAATTTTCCAGCGAGGACTCAAAATGGGTTCTCGGTTAAGTTCGTAACGAGAGTATTATTAACTTTTTTCGAAGGAAGAGTACTTCGCTGTGAACGTAGTTCCGCGAAACGTTCAATTGTATCATAGAAATTTAATATCACTCGTAGAAGCGGTATGAATTACAGATAAGATCGTACTTTGGTTATTTATATACCTGGATGATTGGTTTAAAAACTGTGAGGAAGAGTCATACCGCGATAAGACTCATCGCGACAGATTACGTTATCGGGCAAGTAAAAAATTGTAATACATTGATTCTGAAACGTCCGGCAGTTAATCGTTTGAAAACAAATATTGAAGAGAGGAAAATTATTTAACAGTAAATAAGGTGTTTAAAAGGAAGATAAAGAGGGAAACAAAGCGCGCAAATAGGTACAGTCGTCGGCATAAATCTCGGCGAGGTTCGCTGGGCGAACGGCGAAGCGAGCAACGGACTCGCGTCTTTCATGCCTTCCAGCTGTCTCACTTTCTCTCGCGCCTCCGTTCTTTCCTTCTCCCCTTTTCTTTTTGCCAAGATTCAACCGTCAACGTGCGTGATTAACGAAGCACGCGAGGGCACCGGGTGCAGTTCCCTTGCAACTCCGAACGGAGAGGAGCAGCGCATTGTGCGCAGCGCGCGCATCAATCAGCCGCGGCCGAAAACGAATTTTCCTGCTACTGTGCACTCGCCGAATTAAATAAATAACAATAATCACAGACGATTATTAATGGGAATTTTGATAGAAATTCGTTACCACATAAATAGATGTTCCTAAAAAGTTAATCAAGCCGTATAAATAATTTTCGTACGTCGAGCAGAAGTTCAACCACTGTTTTTCACCTATCATTTGATTTTTATAATGGAGAGGAAAATATTCACCTTTCCCAGTGGCACAGGCCGTGTGTTAATACCAACTCAAACATCGCCGCGTATCGAATTGCAAATGCGATGCCCCCAGTTTTCACGGCAATGAAAAAGATTGCCGTCCGTAATTCAGAATATCCAATAGCGAGCGAGCGGGAAAAAAGGAAAAACGCGACGTGCCCTGTCTCTCTTTGCTGCTACTCCATGGACGCGTCGCGTCGCATCGTCTACTTCGCAGCCAGTGCTTGTCCATCGCTTCCTCTTTTCCTTTATTCGCACGCTCGATTTCAAATCGAATGGATTTTCGTACACGAGGGAGCACCGTCAATGCATACCCATACCATTATGATAAAAATTAAAACCTACAATCACCATGCACGCTCTCAGAAACCTCTGTTTTTTAGTACGATCAGGTTTTTGTCGGATTTTATCGTTGTACCGTATAACTTGAAAAAGAAATCGAACGAAACAACAGAAAGAAAACAATAGACCGGGTTTTTTTTTATGTAAAAAGAAGGTACACTGCGAACGTCGATGCAACAGGAATAATAGCGGCGTTATTTAATTCCGATTCGGGATGCACCGTCCGTTGTGCAAAAATGCACAATTACTTCGTTAACTCTAATACTTCAATAGCTAAGCCATTTCCTACTGCGATTGCATAGAGTTTAATTGCCCACCGAGTCAACCTAATAATAATCCATTCTCGGGTTATGCAGCTATTGCTCGAAATAAACAAGGCTCTCCACCGAATAACCAATCTGGCTAATGAATCACGATAACAATTATTTATTAATGCCTCTTCGAATACAATTAATTCAATTATTAACGCCCGTCGCTCGTCGACAGCCTATCCGCGACAGCGACGACGCCCATTTTGTTCGGTAAACAATAGAAAATCATTATCTGGCCAGAACAGATAACAACGCGAGTGTCTAACGCAGGAAAAAAAATAAATAAAAGAAAAGGATAATTGCGTTCGACTGTGACCAATTGTAGGGAAAAAATGGCCACGCGTTCTGGCTATCAATTGAGTGGCAGGCAAGACCGACTTACATAATTGAATCGATAAAGCGCGTAACGGCATGCGCCGGCGGATGAGCTCCACTGCCATAAC
>SMSR01006483.1:0-15224 GCA_019453355.1 Ceratina japonica | reverse complement strand
GGTCCACGGGGGTGGGTTCTCGCGTCGCCGCCTTCTCACCCCCGTGGCGATTTAACTGCATTTGGCCCGGATAGACACGCGCGGTTGATTCAAGGAGGAGCGCGACCAATACCGATACCGTCGTCTTGGAACGTATGTATTTTCAGAAAGTTTTTCTACTCCACGTGCGTCATCGTTCTGCATCTATCTTATAGCGACCTACATACACAGGACCCGGCGAGCATCGACTGCGACTGCAAGGCGCCCCGAATGTATTAGCCGAATACAAAAATATTCGATTGATTGCTATGAACGGGGACTCGCAGAAATACGACAGTTTCTTGGGGCAATTAGATTCTTTGCAATTAGGCACTTTGCAATGAGTAGATTAATTAGTGGTAAATTTCTCATTCAGGGTTTTAATCCATCTGCAATTTATTTTTCCTGTATAAGTTTTATTATCATTTATTTCTATTTCTATTGTTAATTACTATTAAAATGTGAAATTTTTGCATGAGCAGAACAAGTGTGCTCACGTGCAATTAGCATGTCTCAAAAATGTTCATTCTGTATGTATCTATGTATCTGAGGCTTCAGACAATATTTTATAAACGATAAAACGATGTGAATTCAAAAATTCCTCATTTCACTTGAGAGTCTCTCACGGATATCGCTGGGAAAAATTAAGTTTCATCAATTTGTCATCTCTAAAAAATGTTAATTCTATATATATCTATGTACCTGAGATTTCAGACAATATTTTATAGACGAAAAACGAATACAAATTTAGAAATTCTTTATTTGACTTGAGAGTCTCTGATACTAATAAAATCTGAAAATAAATCTGAATTTCCTCTTTGCTACTAGCTCACATAATATTTTGCGTAGTTACTATAATAAAGAGAAGGTGTTGAACGCGCGGTTAACATTTGCTACAGAAGCGTTCCTGATTTTATGCCAAAACAAACGCGAATGAACGAAGAATTTGCATGAGCGCGTAATCTGGAACGTGAACGATCAGCATTCTACTATAATTTCACACTTCCTTCACACGTCGCGTTTCTCCGTTTACGTTATTACAGACTGCACACTCTTGCATAATAAATGTAAAAAGTCTACAAAATAAAGTCCAGAATGAAATTTAATCAAATTCAGTAAATTTCGAGGTCGAAGTCGTATTCATCAGAATTGGAATTACAGATAGATTTCTGGTGAAAGTATATGTTCATTATGGGAGCGTATCATGTTTGCATCGTATGCAACCCGGTGGTTTTAATAGCAAAAATTCGATACGTTCTAAGCCACAATGGACGGAGCAACTTTCCATACTATGTTCAATCCCAGTCTTTCGTAAGACCTTCGCCAGCGTTTTGTTCCGACGAATGCTCATGCCAGGATTCGTATCATTCACAAACTATAATTTATAAGCAGCGATATTATCCCCCGACATCACTATTAAAAAATTACACTATTCTTCCACATTGATTATATGCGTAAATTATTCTATTCTGATCAATATTTGTCAGAGATTCTCAAGTAAAATAAGAAATTTCTAAATTTCCATCTATAGTTTATAAACAATTTTCTGAACATCTGAAAACTATATCATTTACAAACGTCCATAATTTATAAGCAACAATATTATCCTCTGATATCACTGTTAAATAAGTATACTATTTTTCCAAATTGATTACATTTGAATTATTCTATTCTCATCAATATTTATCAGAGACTCTCAAGTAAAATCAGAAATTTCTAAATTTCCATCTACAGATTACAAACAATTTTCTGAACATCTGAACTATATCATTCACAAACATCCATAATTTATAAGCAGCAATATTATCCCCCGATATCACTATTAAATAAGTATACTATTCTTCCAAATTGATTACATTCGAATTATTCTATTCTCATCAATATTCATCAGAGACTCTCAAGTAAAATCAGAAATTTCTAAATTTCCATCTATAGTTTATAAACAATTTTCTGAACATCTGAAAACTATATCATTTACAAACGTCCATAATTTATAAGCAACAATATTATCCTCTGATATCACTATTAAATAAGTATACTATTCTTCCAAATTGATTACATTTGAATTATTCTATTCTCATCAATATTTATCAGAGACTCTCAAGTAAAATCAGAAATTTCTAAATTTCCATCTACAGATTACAAACAATTTTCTGAACATCTGAACTATATCATTCACAAACGTCCATAATTTATAAGCAGCAATATTATCCCCCGATATCACTATTAAATAAAAGTATACTATTCTTCCAAATTGATTACATTCGAATTATTCTATTCTCATCAATATTTATCAGAGACTCTGAAGTAAAATCAGAAATTTCTAAATTTCCATCTATAGTTTATAAACAATTTTCTGAACATCTGAAAACTATATCATTCACAAACGTCCATAATTTATAAGCAGCAATATTATCCCCCGATATCACTATTAAATAAAAGTATACTATTCTTCCAAATTGATAACATTCGAATTATTCTATTCTCATCAATATTCATCAGAGACTCTCAAGTAAAACAAGAAACTCCTAAATTTCCATCTATAGTTTATAAACAATTATCTAAAAATCTGAACCACTCCATAAATTATAAACCATCATTACACGAATACCTGCTCCGTTCACGAATACTCGCTCATTCATTACACGAATAATGCTCCGCGCATTATGAACATTCTAACACACGAACAGATTTGTACGATTAGTTATGCGATTAGTATAATAGAAGTTCTAGTGTAATTGGAGACTAGGATTGTTCGTAGCCGAGCGAATCGGGCGGAAACAATCGATTTGGTGGCCTTTCGTTCCCGTGCAACGGAAGGAAACCAAACAAGTATGAAACTCCGTAAAGTCGTACAGGATGGTTGCACAGTGGAAAATTTCCTTCCGCGTAGATACGTTGCAAAACGGAGCCAGCTCGGTTTCGCGTTACTCACGCGGTATCAGCGTCGCGAACTTCAAATCGTGAACGCGGTTTCCTATTGCCTCGACGGAGTTTCGCCGCCTGCACCGGCGGCACCTCGTGTGGTCAACGTAATCTTTTCGCCGTGCGAAAACATCGCCTTAGAAATAACGTATACACTCCCATTAATATCCGGACCTTAGAGCCGCATTATATTATCATACATACATATTATAATACATGGAGCAAGCATGTCTATGTAAAAAGAGTAGACAAGCGGCCGAGAGAGAGGACGATATTTTGGGTATTCTCTCTCTCTTTTTAACAATACTTGCGCAAAAGAGAAAAATGGACAGAATGAACAGACGTCGAAGTCCAGATGATATAAAAAGATTTTCTTATGTAATGAAACAACAAGGTGGGACTGATAATCATTTTCATAAATATTTAGATTTTCTATTAACTATGTATTAGATAATTGGGTGCTCAGGTTATTTTTAAATTTATTAGCGTAGTGATAACTTGTCAAGATGCATAAAATCAGCATTTCATCCTGTCTTCAGGTTCGTTCAAAATATTATTATATCGTTAAAAATATTATTATATCGTTAAAAATATTATTATATCGTTAAAAATATTATTATATTATAATATTAATTATTAGAGAACAGTATGCTCTTCACGTGTCGAATTTATTTGCAATTTGATTAGCAAAATAATGAATTTTTATAGGATCAGCATTTGATCTTGTCTTCGTTCGACTTTTGTTTGAACATTTTATTCATAGTGAGTTCTTCCCAGGACAAATTAATTTCTTATCACGCTATTCGAAACCTTTGTTCCTCGTTACTACACAGTCGCTGCTCGAATTCATCGCGTCGTGTTTGGTCGATATGAGAACAATATCGTTGTTTTGATTTAATCGACGTCGCCAGATAATGACCACCGCAGGCGATATCACCCACTGGTATTTTTTAATCATTTCTCCAATTAACAACGAAGAAATTTCCTCTTTCAGAAAATATTTAAAATAGACCATTACATACGTAGATTTATAGATAGATGAACTTTAATCAGATCATCAATGATTAGTATTAATTAAGATAGAGTATTAATTACTATAATAATGACTGTATCAATAAATTTCTACAGCCTCCTTGAGGTTGCAAACAATTTAATAAAGAAAAAACTAAATAATTTCTTTAATTTACTATTGGCCTAAAAATGGATTTGGTTTGCAATTATTTTTCCAATTCTCGTATTCCTCCACTATTTTTTACACCTGGTGTTACACCTGTTATAAATACGTGATAAACGTACAATTTAATTGAAAGACTTTTTTAAGTTCAGAATTTTGATGATAGTCTCATAAGGCAAAGGAAGACAATGGATTTGGTTTGCAATTATTTTTCTTATTCTCGTATTCCTCCACTATTTTTTTATACCTGACGTTTTATAAATACATGGTAAACGTACAATTTAATTGCAAGACTTTTTTAAGTTTAGAATTTTGACGACAGTCTCATAAGGCAAAGGGAGACAATTTAACGTGATGGAAGTGAAGTAATCCATTCTGATTATCATGCAAATTGATGGGGGCGAAAGAAACGTCTGGTGCGGCGATTCGTTCAAAACGAGGAGTCAATGATTCCGTTGACCCCGATGCCAAATCAGTCGAACGAATCGATTCAATACCGATATACCACTCGGATTCTTTGCTCATAAAATCGACTATCATACTGTGCTCTTAAAATTGGCTATCATACTTCCCTCATAAAATTGCAATTATGCATATACGCAATTTTATGAGCACAAATTATTATAGTACATATATGTATATATAATACCATAATGTGTATATATGTATATTATACGTAAATCGAAGAGGAGAAAAATTTGATCAATCTGTCAATCGATGTGCGTATCGTGAGGAACCAGATACGTCGCCGTTCGTTATGACACGTTATTGTTATCGATATTGCTAACAAAAGCTGCTTATTACGTGTAAAACGATATTACGTGCATTCCAAGGAGACACGCATCCGGTCGAAACACGCAATGGTAGGTACGAGCCGATAAGAATCGTGACGAAAAGGAGGAAAGGAATATGATTAATACGCGTCATTTTAATCTGCGCACGGTTCAACGTCGACGTGTCAACGATGTTATTAACCCTGATCCCGTACGAATTGAAATAGGCTCGAAATAAATAACGATGAAGTCATAAAGTTTGCTAATCTTGATTCCCACTCGACGCCTTGCGGTATTCAACGTGTTCAAAGTATGACACCCTCAATTTTCTTATTTTTATTAAAATGTTTATTTTGTATTTTATTTTAATGTCTTGTATAATTTACAAAATTATTTAAATGTTAACTATCGATCTCGTAATCATTCGTATAATGTTTTGTTATATTATTATTATTGTTAAATTAATCTACTACTTTAATTCTCTCATAATTGTGAAACATTTCAATGTACATAAAAGCTTTTTTTAACCTGTCTAATAAGTAAATATTTCATATATAGAAAATCTGTCATTTAATTGATAAAATTGCGTTTGATGTTACACAACGTTTTATTATTTAAATTTTATTTTAATGTCTTGCATGATTTCCAAAATTATTTAAATGTTAACTATCGATCTCGTAATTATTCGTATAATGTTTTGTTATATTATTATTATTGTTAAATTAATCTACTACTTTAATTCTCTCATAATCGTGAAACATTTCAATGTACATAAAAGGTTTTTTCAACCTGTATAATAAGTAAATATTTCATGGTAATCTGGAATTTCCATGTGTTGAGTCAGATGTGGTAGAACTTCTTTATGAGATGCTCATATCTTGAATCGAAGAGAGATGAAGAAAAAATTAATTGATTACTTCTGAATTATTCGAGATAGAAGAAAATTGTATAGGACCTTTTTTGAAGGTAATAGCAGTATCTACAACTTTTATTTGAAGCATTTTTCAAAATTCCGAGAAAAAAGAATTTTCAATTTTTCCGGGATTTTGCCAAGGGGTACCCCTTCAGATTTTGCGAAAATCTCGTTTTTTGCTAATAATTGTCTACTTGTTGCTGCTAGCGAAAAATGTTTGAAACGAAAGTTGTGGGTACCGTCAAAATCAACATCTTTTGTATGAAACATTTTTTTCTATCATCAATAGTTAACGAGAATTTTGCAATAAACAATTTTATCGTTTTTTATCAAAAACTCGTTAACTATGGACACTAGCGAAAAATGTTTCAGACAAAAGTTGTAGCTCTGATCATCACCTACAAATGACGTCAAATGCAATTTTCCCGTAAGTCCAACGGTTTAAGAATATTTGAAGAAAAACAAAATTTCTTGCCAAAAGCTTTCAGTTTCGACGATGGGATGGCCGAATTTCATCAGTATCCATAAAATCCCAATTAATCATACATAACTCGTTAACTATCAAAGTTACAACAAAAATACATAGAACCTTTTTTATAGAGAACATCAAAACCTACAACATTTGTCTAAAAAATTTTTCGCTCGGATTGTCCCATCGCCACTTGGTAACACTTGCCAAGGGCCAGGAGGATTCGGAGTCGGGGTCGGGCTCAGAGATCGATTGGCTCAATGCCGACTCGGTATCCAAAGGACTCGCGCTTCTGCGATCGTACATTTTTTTAATCGAATCTCCGGTGGGTTCCTGGCGGTCGGTGGAAGTGGTGGAAGTGGCGAACGAGGCTCGTCCGAGAACCCAGAGAAGTGAGCGTTGACCGTGATCAGGACAGGACAGGAGGGATGCAGTGGGGGCTCGAGGTTGCGGTTTCCTCGCGGTGGGAGAAAGAGCCTAGTCACCGAGGAGAAGAGGAGCCGGAGCCGTTAGGTCCCTCCGTCTGTATTCACATACAAACGATCGTGTGCAGGTCGTAGTGTGCGATACGCGTAGAGATCGGCGGCAGGAAAGGAAGGGACGAAGAAGGGAAGCCGACGGTGGGGGAATATCGCGCGATCCGCGGTCACCCAAGTCTCGCGCGTCTCCTCCTCATTCCTCGCCGAGTCTTTTCGACGTCCTCCTCCAGGTCCCATCGAAAGAATCGTCCTTCCCCGTCCCGAGAATCCCAGACGCGATCCTGCACGCCGTAATCACGTGCTCCTCCTCCCCCGTCGGCTTTGAACGGTGCCGTCGGCGTTCTTCCCTAGGCGATTTCCCCACTTCGGCCGGTCCCCACTTCCTCGCCAAACGGAAACTTAATCTATCAGTTTCTGACTCCCACCCTCGAGGGATCCCTTCGCCGGTCCCGTCACCCCAGAGAGACTCGGGCAAGGAGAAAGCGTCGAAGAAAGTCCGGATAGAAAAGAGGAGCAGCAGTCAGTGCGAAAAGATACGTCGCCGGGGTCGGTCGGTTTCTCAATTGCTCGCTCGCTGTCGGTGGAAACTTTGACGCACGGTTTCCCATTTTCCCGCCTGGACGTATATACGTATACATACATATACACATATACTACATAGCCAGCTCTGCTCGCTACCGTGCGGTACACGCGGCAGTTTGTCCGGGATACCACGTATACACGAGAGGCACCCACCCGTTTAACTGTGTGCCGCTGCTGGTCTGCGCGCGTGTGGGTGTACCCCGACGACGACCACGACGACGACGACTACTATTCCCGGTTCAGACCGCGGAAAGTGAATCAGACGAGACTCGAGCGGCCGGCCGCTTTCGATCGACCGAGAAACTTGCTCAGAATAAACGCACAGCCATTGCCAAAGGCTCCCTTCTTCAAGCTACACGCGGTCGATCGGCAGTTTTCAAACGAGGATGTCGCACAAGATGCAGAACCAGGGAGCGCCGGTCCACAAGGGCAACTTTCAGGTGAGTTTCTGCCTTTTTTTTTTTAAACGTCTCTTCTTACGATCGAAGATCGATATCGCTTTCCAGCGCGCGTAGTCCGTCTCACTTTTATGCGAATTTCTTTTAATTTTAGATAAAACTTCGGTTGACAATTTGACGGCAGGAATTGTTTATTGATAGTTAATGGTTTTGTAAAGAAGTCGGTGCGCGATCGGTCGTTGCGTAATGGTGCGGCTTAAAAAAGTGGAATCGCTGATAAATAGGTTTATCGCCGATGTAAAGTTTACGTTCGTCGATATACTTTTATTCCAGGCTCGTCGCGTGAGGATTAAATCGAATCCGAGATGTGTTCACGAGACGCGGGACAGGCGTATAAATAGTTATGGGAGAGGGAAATCGGAATTAGCGTGACCGAAATGGAACCGTGCTCCGTTTTCGCCGTACGAATTTACATATCTTCCATACGGTGTCTCTACGCGGGTCAAACTCCTATTTTTCCACACGCGAATAAAAAAGACACTCAATCTTTCATAGTATTATAAATAAAATCCGATTTCTTATGTTAAATGCAAAATTAGAGACAGAAATTTATGAATTAAACGTCATGGGGTCTAAATTGCTTCTATTCGCACGATTTTTTGCACTGAGTGTACTGATAAAAATTCAGCGAACTTTTACACGTATAAAATATTGCAAAATTAGAGACAGAAATTTATGAATTAAACGTCATGGGGTGTAAATTGCTTCTATACGCACGATTTTTTGCACTGAGTGTACTGATAAAAATCCAGCAAACTTTTACAAGCATAAAATATTCCAAACTTTATAATGAATCTTTCCTAATAATTATAATAACATTTACATTATATTCGTGGAAATAATCGAGACTGTTGATTGTAATAAAAGTACACGGTAGGATAATTAATCTACTATATCTACTACATCGTGTGTACGATCGTTAGATATCTCGTTACGTAAACACCGAGGTAATTAAGGAATTAAACATTTACGGATGAAATACAGTGGCACTATGCAAATTCTCTGTTTCGCGAATGTTTATAATAGACCGATTGCGAAACGGATCCCCATTGGCTTAGATAAGAGTCCTGCGACGACGAAAACTTTACACGAACTGGAAAAACGATAAGAAAATGGAGGAGATTTTCATGTTTGATGAATTAGCATTCGATTTGCATGGATAAATGATGTCCGCGTTTCATGAGGTGATACGAGCGTTTCGTGTAATATCGGTGCACGCGATCGCCACGTGCTCCTCTCTTTCGCAAATTCGTAGATAAAACCGTCGTCTAACGTAAGTAGGTACATAGGCTTACGTATGTATTAGATGGGACGCGACGAAACGTTGACTCAGCGTGGAGTAATTCCAACTTGAATTACGGCGTCAGAAGCGATTGGCAAAACGAGGTTGAACATACGAAAAAGTACGTCATTCGATATCTTCGCCGCGCCGCCGTTTCGCTGATTCCTTCGCATATTTTCAGTTTTGTTTTCTTTCGTATACGTGCCTCGGCCTCTTGTCCCGATTATACTTTTATACGCTTTTCGTTCAGACGCGAAACCGTCTCACGATCTTGGAGAAATTGTTACGGGAGGAATTGTTCTAATTAACTAGAGATACAATTTTAACTACTTCGTTGCTTTCGAGTTATGCTCGCGAGATATACAGTGATAACCTGAGAACAAATTCAATTACGATCAGCCAGCGGAAAGTATAATGGAGAAACGGTTACGCGCTAATTTAAAGAATTTCTAATCCTTCTAATTAAATGGTGTATTTATTTATCCGATTTCTACCAGCCGAAAAGATCGATTCCATCGATAAATATTAAAAGAATTGCAACAGTTGCATAAATCTAGGATTCAGATTAACAAACGTTTCGTCATCCTTTCTCAGAATCGGATTTTGCAATCGTTAAGCAAATTCGATTGAGGAACGAGGAAAAATTCAGAGATCAAACCTGAACACCTGGTACAGGTTTGATTCAATTTTTTTTTAACGTTCGATAAGGGTGTCGCTTTTTCTATTATCGCGGTTCTTATCGCGTCTGACCGAGTAGCTGACCAATCCCTTCTGGGACACGTAAAACGAAATCCAGATAATAATAATAATAATGATAATGACAATAATAATAATAAAATCTGAACAATAATATTCCTGTCACTCTTACGTTAATATTCCTCCTTGAATATTAATAACTATTTTTCTACATTCCATTCCAGATACAATTTTTCACGAAACGTAGAAAATCTGTCATTTAATTGATAAAATTGCATTTAACGTTACACAACGTTACGCTTAATATCTGTTTTCATTCTGTTCATATCTGTTGTAATCGCTTTGTCACTTCTGAAGAATTTCGATATTATGCAAGTGAACAAAGGCTTTCATTGAATTCCGCTGTAATCAAAGATAAGACGTAAGATAATGATTTAAGTGCGATTCCGCGACCGGAGAGAATGATTAATTCTCGCGTGGAAAAAAATGTTACAGCGAAGTGTTAATGGAAAGATTGCGAGCGCGTTATCAGAGAGATAGCGCGATATAAACCTGCGACGTAATCGAAACTGGTTTTTCTTTACTTTCTAATTTTGCAAATTCTGCCTCTCGCCTCAAAGAGAATTCTATTCATTTACTTTTTAAATAGTCTGTACAAAATCTTCGATTCCCAAATGCTACAAAATTCTCTACATAAATTCTCTAAATAAATTCTCTAAAAATCGAATTGAAATGCAACGAATAATATGTAAAACTTACTTCTAAATTTTCGCAATATTCACTTTTCTCGTTCTCAATTATCACTTATTCACGATTTAAAACCAGTTTGAACAGACGAAATCGGTATCAAACGAAACTGGTTCCCAATTGTAACTCGTGGCTCGAATCCTGCGAATAAGAGGAATATATCGTTTAACTTTTTTCGTGCGGTCGAGTTTTTTGGGGGAACGGTCGTTTTCGCAGACGCAGAGTCGATCCCCACGGGTACATCCGGCAAACGGCCTTGTCCGACAATCGCTTCCAACGGGCCGAAGCCCTGTTACGGATTCCCCGGCTACTTATTTACGAAGCTTGAATATTATACTGAGTGTCCTGCGTAACACTTGCGAGATCGTTGGGCAACCGGGAAATCAATAAAAAGAGGTGGGACTCCAGTCGACTCATGAAAGGGTTAGCCTAATCAATGGGACGCGTTTTTATTCATTTACTGAGAAATTGCATTCATTCAATGTTCAAGTAGTGAGAAAATATATAAAAAATTAAATGCATATTATAATTTATAACGTGAGAATATTTTGCATAGGATTTGCAATTCCAAAAGCTTCATTTTTTTAATAAATTAAGAGAAATTCTTATTAATGTTTCTAAAAATTCTTACAAATTATAAACTCAAAATTGTAATTGTATTAAAATATGCATTAGTTTGCATTGGAAAGTAAGAAATGTATTGGGAAAATGATTGATTTCAAAGTGGCGATGATATCAGAACGATAGTAATAGAACAAGAGCCAGTCGCTGCCTTCGGTGACTGACTTCTGGTTTCCATTCTAACTCCGATCGATTATCGGCGCATAGTTTTCCTCGGTTAACGAGCGTTCACTCTTTCTGTTGACGAATCGACTTCCTTGATCAATGAATACCGAGTACAACTACCTGTCGTACAAATAATATGTTCTTTAATTCCACGAATTCTAACACAAAAATTTAAAAAAAAACTACTATTCTATATAATAATGGAATTCTCTGATTATTGCAATCGACATTTTTTTTCATAAATAAATCGTATGTGTTGTTAACTTGAATTTAAAATTCGTTGGTAGTTATAAATTAGAAAGTGTTCGCTAATGAGTAGATCGGCCAACGTCCTTGCATCAAGTTGACACATTTTTGACAAGTAGAAAGTCTGCACGCGCGAATCTCCGCCATCAAAATTCCAACTCCGATAAGACTAAGATTTTTAATTACAATTCCGTGGAATTTATTGTCAGTCATTCGTAAACAAACGGAAGTTTGTTCATTTCCTAAGATAGAATTTATCGTGTCATCAATTCAATCGTGTCATTATTTATCAGGCTAATTTTCGTCGGTCTTATCGGAATTAGATTGGATATTATTCACCTTTTCGTAAATCTTTATCGAAGTTCTAAAAAGGAATCTTTTATCTATCTGGGGAAATACTTTCCTTATCAGAAAGCATTTCGAAATTTTATACAAATCTCAAATAATTCTTGATAGCATCTCTATATGATTCTTTGCATCGTTCTTCCACATTTCAAAGAACTCCAGGAATGTTTTAGAAAATTTCCTGTTTGGAAGATCTTTGAAAATCCTTCAAACTCTATTAATTTTTATAAAAGGAATCGAATTTCTCAAGAAATTCTTTGCTTTATTTTCTAAAAACGATAGAAATTATTCTATAACGTTTTAAAATCGACATTTTCACAGCTGAACGCCGTTTCGAAAGAAGCTAAACGTAGTTCCGTGCGAATAATAAGGAAACCTGGGAGGCCCAATGATGTGGAAGGGTCTGCTAAAAGACTCCTTCGCAGAGGCCCCTCGTTTCTCCGAAATCCCACCGGAGAAATCTGTTCACAATCAGTCCCCTTTGTTCTGTTCCCACCCAGCGAATTCGCCGTTATATACATACACACACATCCACAACGTATGTAGTAGAAACCTTCTATTCGATGGCTATACCTTTTTTATGTGTACTACGTGTATAATTTGCATCCTACTCAGAAGAAGAGATTCGATACGACTCAATTGAGTGGAATAATAAAATTATTTGGGACTCTGCAGAATCAAATTTGATAGAAAGAAAGGGAGAAGGAGAAGGAGAGAATTTGGGCTTGAGGCCTTCGACCCTTCGTTTCGTAACCGAGATTTAGGGCCTTACATAACGTGGTAATTCGATTCCAAAAAATGCCCTTTATATACTATACAAAACTGAGAACTAAAGCATGAATTGCTATTGCAGCAATTTTAAATTGGTCTATAGAATATTCCTAGGATCTACAGAAGAGCAGATGTAGATTTATCAGATTGCAAATATATAAAGCCAACCAAAAAGCCTTGCAACATTTACAACAATAATTATCATAAATAATTATATTATTGATTATATTTTAGATAATTCTAATATTTCTCTTCTCATCGAATTTCCTTCAATCACTTAAATCATTCTAAAAAAATGACAAACGAGAATTGCAGGGGAATAGAATAAAGGGTTGTCCCCTAGAGTAAAGGGCGATTACTATACACGCGATTCATTCGATTTTTGCGGCGGAGTTGAACGGGCAGGTTTTGGTCAATCGGTGAACGACGCGTGCCTGAAAATCATGGCGACCGAGAGGAGAGGCATACGCAGTAACTTCAATACTCGCGGCGGCCTGTGCACGAGCGGACACGCTTAGCTACGTCATGGAAATTTCCTCGTGTCGTTCCGTACACCTTTCTTACCCCTCCATGCTCGCTTTCGCGTTCTTTCTTGCCTTTTCCCTTCTGCCCCCGCCTTCCTTTCCTCTTCCCACTCTCCCGGTGCCCTCTCTAGTTCTCGGTTATCCGCGTCGTTGCTATTCCACCTTGTTCCGTTCCCTCCGTCCCCCAACATCACCGTTCAAATCCCAACTTCCACATCGAAGTTCCTCACGAAATTTCACCGGAAATCGTACCCAAGAATTCTCGAACATCTTACTTTTTATAGTACTGAGAGTATTAATAAAAATGGTACAAAAATGGTAATGGAAGCTTAACTAAAGAAGACAAAATTTACGACATTTCAAGCTTTATAAATATCCTTTCTTAATCAAGAATTAAAAAACGCTTCTCGATTTTCAAGCCTGTATACTTTAATTATCGATGAGTTTTGCGTTTGGGAGCGTTTAAGGCCCCGGCCAAGAATTCTCGAACATCTTGCAACTTTTTATAGTACTGAGAGTATTAATAAAAATGGTACAAAAATGGTAGTGGAAGCTTAATTAAAGAAGACAAAATTTACGACATTTCAAGTTTCATAAATATCCTTCCTTAGTCAAGAATAAAAAAAGCTTCTCGATTTTCAAACCCATATACTTTAATTATCGATAAATCTCGCATTTAGGAGCGTTTAAGGCCGGTATTCATAGTCAGAACTTATTTTTAAGATCGTCTTAAGTATTTGCTTAAGTCCCTGTTCCCTGTGCAAGACAAGGACTGGGAATGTGGGATAGACAGGGATAACAAATGCTTAAGACGATCTTAAAAATAAGTACCGACTATGAATACCGGCCTTAGGCCCCGTCGCTACTCATGACTATCAACCCGAGCCCTGCCTTCGTCTTTTACGTCATTTCGACGTGCAACAGCTGGACACGGTCTTTTTCCTGTCGTGGCAGACGAGTGATCGCGTGTTTTCCGCGTCTCTGTCTTCCGCAAACTTAATTACGGCGGTTTGCGAACGCGGCTTGCGGTACCGCGCGGGTCCGAACGGAACGTCCTTGCGCCGCGAGAGAGACCTTCCTCCGGCGCGACGGCGGCGGCGGCGGTCGACCTGCACTCGCGACGCGTGCAAGAATATTCATGGAATAACGTTATGCAAATCGTTTCGCGGATAGTTTAATGGATTACCGCGATTGGTTAATGGATTACGACCAGTCACCGGTGATAGATATCTATCGTAAGAGAGTAATAGAATCTAATTTGTTAGATCGCACTGCTGAAAGTTCACCTTCTCAGAGTGGATTTATATTGTGCTTAATTTTATTCTTAGTTTGCAGATTTTTGATTAGGTTCATAAAGATATTAAAAAATATAAATAAAAAAGTAAGAATAATAATTATATTGTAATTAATTAATAAGAATTATAATTATATTGTAATTATTATTGCTATATGAGATATAAAAGAATTTTATGAAAATAGAATTGTAAGAAGTTTAAATAATTAGCAAATTTTTATCTATTTATAGGAATTTCCAATTAATTAAAAAAACAAAGTACAGAACTATACAGAACATCCAAAAAGATTATTATAAGTATTATAAGTTAGATCGCACTGCTGAAAATTCAGCTTCAGAAACTTCTCAGAGTGGATTTATATTGTGTTTAATTTTATTCTTAGTTTGCAGATTTTCAATTAGGTTCATAAAGATATCAAAAATAAATAGAAAAGTAAGAATAATAATTATGTAATTATTATTGCTATATGAAATATAAAAGAATTTTATCAAAATCGAATTGTAAGAAGTTTAAATAACTAGCAAATTTTTGTCCATTTAAAGGAATTTCTAATTAATTAAAAAACCAAAGTATAGAACTACAAAAAATACCCCCAAAAAATTATTACAAGTATATCCAAACTATAATATTTGAAGAAGTAAACTATAATATTTGAAGGAGGAAACTGAATACCAATATCCTTCTTTAATTTCATTCGTGAGAATCGGAATTAGCAGTCTAAGAATAATGCACGTTCACTGA
>SMSR01006473.1:0-13594 GCA_019453355.1 Ceratina japonica | reverse complement strand
GAGATAAATCTTGCGTGTCTAATTATAGACCAATATCCATACTAAATACCTTCGCGAAACTGTTCGAAATGATCCTTACAAACGAGCTTAAACTGCGTATAAGAAACTACGTATCACCACACCAACACGGCTTTGTACTAGGTAAATCTACTGTCACTAACCTATCGGTTTTTACTAATTATGTTGCGAGTGCATTAGATCACAAATCCCAGGTCGATGTGATTTATACAGACTTCAAAAAAGCCTTTGATTCGGTCGACCATGGGATTCTTTATCTAAAATTGTATAATTTCGGTTTCCGTGGTGGGTTATTGACTCTACTACACAACTACCTTCTTAATAGGTCACAATTTGTTAAATTGCGTAACTCCATATCCAAGCCGTTCACAGCAGTCTCAGGCGTTCCGCAGGGGTCACACCTTGGCCCTTTGCTGTTCGTGATTTTTGTTAACGATCTACCAACTTTATTCAAACACGCTATCCCCCTTCTTTACGCTGATGATCTTAAGTTGATGTTAAGGATTGATGATATCAATGACTCTGGCTTTTTACAAAATGATATCAATACTTTAAATGACTGGTGCGTGAGAAATAGATTACACTTAAACTTATCTAAGTGTTGCGTCATGAGATTAACTTACAGAAGGCTCAAGTTAGTTTATCGGTATTCTATTTCTGGGGCTGATCTATCTGATGTTGTTATGATGCGGGATTTGGGAGTCTACTACAATGATAAACTATCTTTCACACAACATGTAAGCGCCACCATAAATAAGGCAAGCAGATGCCTGGGTTTTATTTTAAGGCATTGTAGAGATTTCAGGAACCTGTACACTCTCAGAACTCTATATGTATAACGCGCTGGTTTTGCTACATTTGGAATATGCATGTGTCATCTGGTGTCCCCATCAAGCTAAATATGTTAAGCTTATTGAAAGAGTGCAGCATAGATTCTTAAGATTTGCCTCTCGCCGGCTTATGAACCCTTTGAATTTTATGGATCACGATTATGCCCCGGTCCTAGCGGAGATGAGAATGCTCACTCTTGAGAACCGAAGGCTTATTACTGATGTTATATATGTGTTTAAAATCATTAATAATTTACTTGACTGTCCCGCGCTGGTGCAAGCCTTAAATTTGAATGCGTCGATGAATTGTGTACGTAAGCGAGCGCTCTTTACTGTCAATTTCTACCGCACGGATCTCCGTTTTTATGACATTCTGACTCTGATATGCTTAAGTGCCAACTCAGTTGCCGAATCTGTCGATTCTTTTCGGGTTCAGTCGTATCTTTTAAAAAAAGCGTCGTAAAACACATACTTGCGTCCTTGTGAACTCTTTGATGTTAATTGTATTATAATCTTTGTACTTAATGGGCTATTTTACTGCCCGTAAAAATTCAATAAATAAATAAATAAAAAAATATAAATATTTTTAAACAATACAAAATAGACTTTGTTATTCACGAATGACGAAGGTAAACTTTCATTTTTCTCAGAGGGTTAGGCTATGCATCCAAGCCAATAATTTTGAACAGTATTTACCATAAATACTAAAAAATCTTAGCTTAACTCCGTTTAATTTCCGGAATTTTGTTTATTCGAATTTTGTTGAACTGAACTCTGTTTATTCGAGCTCTGCTTAATCAAACTTCATTTATTCAAACTCCGCTTCTTCAAACTCCGTTTATGTTATTGAAAAAATAAAGTTCACCTTAATTTGTTATTGAAAATTAATTTTAAGGAGTTCAAGGTCCCCAATATTTGACCATTAACCTTATAACTTCTGTTCAAATCATTTTTCGCTATCTCTTTTAATTTCTGAGATAATTGCGTGGATCGATTAAAATGACTCACCCTGTATATTGCTCTCTTCCAGTATTATTCGATTGCCGATTTAATGGAAGAAAATTAAATATGTAAGAAAGATAAATAATGTACACAAAAACATACAAAATACGACAAAAACTGAGTGCATGTCATAAAAAGAATACGTAAATAATACTGGATATTCTGCATTTAATTATCGTCACGGTAATTATCAATGCTCCATATTTAAATAACTTTCCATGCTGGGTGTCGCGGATAAAATGTTAGTGCCGAAAAGGGGTGATTCTGGGATGGTCTATGTAGTAATTGTAGTACAAAATATAAAAAAATAATTGGGGAAAAAGAAATCCATTATTTTTTCGATACACGGCTGTATTCATCAGACGTCTCGTAAAGTATTGATTAAACAATTTCAGATTTATGCTCGCCGGAAAGGTGACACTTCGCACTAAAAAAATTCTTTTACTGCTTTTTATTCGGTCCATTCAGTTATGAGTTACCGGGAGTAAAAATGGAAGTCAAGAAAGAGAAAATTCGGTACATTTTTCAGTTTTTCTTTGATAAAGACGAGAATGCAAGCCAAGGATCTAAAATTGTGAATGGTGCTTATGGTTCCCGATACTGTAACAGCCAATCACGTGCAATTTTGATTTCGTCTATTCCGTTCAGATATTTTTTATGTTAAAGATGCATTCCGCACAGTCGCCCGTCGTCGAAAATGTCGATAAAATCACAGAAACAATCAGAGTTCGACCATAATAGTTACTTTTGGTATACTAGACCGTGAAATTTGATTTTGCGGCCGCATTTCCGGACGTAAAATCAAATTTTACTACAGTATAGTATAACAAAAAATGATTTGCATTGCATTTTATGTCCGGAAATGCGGCCGCAAAATCAAATTTTACGGTCTAGTATACCAAAAAACAGTTTTAAAACATTTGCACAAAGCTGGATTCAAAAAGAAGCTCGATATAGTATTGAAGTTCACGTAAAAATAACGGATTTTTTTCTCCAACCTAATATTATATGTATAAATATAAAAATCTGAAAATAGAAAGCATTAGCTGTGTTCGAATCAATAAGGGTCTCCTCGCGGCAGATGTACATTTATTTTATTGTCGTATCAATGTCTGTTACCGGGTCAGCTGCGTTCTATAAGCCACGTAAGTTAATAACGTTGAAAGCGACGTTTATATTCGTATATTAGAAGCATCTGACCTTTCCATTACGATGAGCCATTACCGCGCTCACCATTAACCATTTTCGTTTTCCTTGTTATTGATCATGAAACGAATTAACTTCCCTCAGTGCAAAATTTGGTACCCGGGAAATAGAATTTAAATTTTGTTAAAAAAACTGGGAAATATATTTTTTTCCAGTAATTTCATGAAGTGAAAATTTATAAAAGTATTTGTTTAGAATAAATTCTGAGTGTAAAAAATGCACAGGTAACTCTTACATAACGTGGTGTTTTCTGAATACGATTTCTATATAATATACTATTATATAAAATATTGTATCATAATAATATAAATATTATATAAAATGTTGTATAAAATGTTATATAAAATATTATAAAATTGTACTGTTTTCGTAGATCTGAGTAAAGATCATTATTTATAACATAACATAACAGTAAAAGTTGTTATTATATCATTATTTAGAGAACTATGTCTACTATTGTCCAATGTCTTCTATTTAATAGAATGTCTTCCATTTTATTATTACTATTTATAAAACCACGTGCTTTATGTAATTATACTTTTTTTAAATTAGGTTGATTAGTCCAATGTAAAAATAATTTTTTAGTTTTGCAGTATGTCCGAGTATCAATGATAGACATTTTATGTATATAAAAAATATTCAGAGAACGTACCTTATAAATTAAGAGAATTCGATTGAATTAGAAAAAAAAACATCAGATTTAACTTTTGGGAAAAACGAGTACAGGATTAATGCCAACGGTGTCGATATAAAACGGTAAAAAATTTCATATTGCACGAGGGTTGTCTGTGAATCAAGAGTTTGGTTGCTGTGTTTAAAATTCGATTTCACCCAGTTTGCGAAAGAGTTCTCACTGGCCGTTAGAAAAGTGCCGAGTCCCGGTACGGTGAGAAATATAATCCGTTCCGTATTCTGTGCGTGAAAGCCGCTTTGGTCACGAGGTGACATCCAACAATGGTTTTGCCCACGCAACGCCGTAGCGCGTAAAACACGTCGCTCGCTTTTCGTCGCAGCATCAGGTTTCTCAGAAACAGAAGCCCCGGTTGCTTCTCCGAACCAGAGAATCGAAGAAGGAAGTACGACTTTGCTCGATGTTCAATAGCCACGGTTCTTCCAGTTATGCAAATTCCGACGCTAGTAATCCACAAATGTTCCTCTCAACTTCCTGTAATCTGAAGATATCGATTGTCGAAGACTACGATTCGTTAGAATTTCGCCCCCGAAATAATTATAACTATAACTATATAATTTATAATCATAGATTGCCCCCGAAAAGAATTCGTTCCCATTTTTGTAGAAAATTTAAAGGCAACACATTTAAATTTTGATATAACTTTACTGATTTATTGAATTTTAGAATGAAGAACAGAATCAACACCATTCATTGAATAACCTCTCCAAATTAGGATAAAATGATTGGAGATTTTTTTTAGTAAGACTTTAGTAAATTAAATTTTGTAAAGAATATTTCGAACAAATTAAAATTAGTTTGTCCGTAAAATTATAAACTGTGAGGAAAAATGTGAAGATACTTTGTTTAATTTTTTTTTATCTGGATTTGTAATGAAAATTTTATACATTTTTTAGCAATACATTTAACAATTTTTACTTTTATATAAGATAAATGAATGAATATGCTGAAAATTTGATAATGTTTAGAAAATGTATTAATTCTTGAAACGTGTTAATTCACAATTATTTTGATGTACTCTGACCGATCCTAATCCAGTCATCAGAAATCAGAACGAATTTTCCGGTTCGGAACAATCCAATATCTTAATATATGAACGTAGATACTTATTACTGCAAAATTGTCTTTGACAAATAGAACTTTCACTTCTCTGTAAAAGCTACGAACGTCTTATCCTACGTGACTCGTTCTCATTCATCAGGTGAAATCGCTTTAACTAAAATATTACGGTTTGGACTGATTACTCTTAAGTTTGAAACAGTAGCTACCACAGAGAATAGTGTCAAGCTTCCTTGAAACTCATACTATTTACCATTGTATATTATGATACGAGGAGAAAGTTAGAAGAAATTAAACTCCAGAGGTATATACGAATATATAACAGGTTTTATCAGAGTTCTTGATTAAATTAAAAAATACTTGATTAAATTAACAAATATTCGAAGACCAGATTAAACGTTCAGAGTTGCAGATAAATGAATACATATTTTATTTAATTGAATACCATTTAATACCAATCGGTAATTAACATTCGGATGTTGATTTTGGTTTCTCTAAGTAAGAATTAAAATTATTTAATTATCTTAATGGAAGGAAATTCGAATTAACGATTTCATTTTAAACTTTAATTATCGTTCAAGACTTGTAAAAAATTTTTTTACAATATATGCTACATAATTCTTAAAGTTTTTTGTACCAATAAGGAAACAGAAATAATCTCTCACATACTTTTTCCAAAAAATAGTAATTTTTGTAATAATGTATAACTTTGGGGAAAATGATGTGTCATATATTTCTGTTGATGGTTTCTTCTATCAGAAATGTCTGTAGAATCTAATATCCTGCAACCAATTCCTGATCAATAAAAGAATTTTCACATACAATGAAAAATAATACATGTAAAGTATTTACGTCAACTATTTTCAAAAATTTAGATCTTGTAAGCTCTTTTCTGAATTTGTCAACTCTTTTAAAAATTTTAGCAACTCTATAAAAATAACGTAATGGCTATTGGAAAAAATAGATAAAGGTTTTCCTGTTAAACTGTATCATTAATACAGCAATTAAAAAATCTGCGACTCTAGTACTACTACTATTTCAAGTTGGAGAACGATAACTCATGATTGTCCGTAAAACGGAAGATTGAGTAACGTTACGCGAGTGGATTATAACAACGTAAACATAATTGGTCGTTGCAGCCGGCCGCTATCGAGGATCTACGACGATGGACGTCGACGGAGGCGCTCGGGGACGTAACCGTACCGCCGGATTGCATGTCAAGAATCCTGGGCGATACGACCAGCGACGAAGCCGTCGATCACAAGCTCCCGAGCCCCGAAGAACAGGTTCAGGCGATCGCTCTCAAGTAAGCAAGGAATTTATGCCACCGTAAAGATAATGAACACCCGAGCCGGATACACTTTTACCGATCTCCCGGCCGATTGTACATTTTTCGTCGTTACAAACCAATGGTACCGGTTTCATCAACCTGTACCACGGGTCTTCGGGATAACCTTAACCCTTAGCATTCTCAGAGCTCAATGCCTAGGTCGGAGTTAATCATTTCGCTATTAGATGTTGAACGCAGATACTGTCTAACTCGACAGTGTAGATAGCGTTTGATGATTGTCTGGAATGAATATGACTTTTATTGTAGATTCCCGGCGGAAGTTGTAGCGGTGGACGTCAGTGGCAAAGGGTTCGAGAGAATGTCGATGAGGAGGAGATCTCTGTTGTCCGGTCCGGAGGGTCAGGAGACAGCTGTGAAAAGGCGGTCCCGGCCTCGCAGGCCCAGGGGGAAGAGACGGAACACGATCGCTGGTACCGATCAGAAGGAAATTCGACAGGCTATCGGAGGGTGAGTCATCATTATCCTACAACTTTATCTCAATGTTCCGGAGATTACAAGTAAATTAACTATAAGTATCTTTATCGTATGTGGGTATTTACTAGCCGTTGATGAATAAGTCAGTTAACAACCTCTTTTATATACAGGGTGTTTCGTTTACCTCGAGACTGGACAATATACAGGCTTTTTCAGGACCCATGGTCAATAATTCGAGGGGTGATTCTAGAGGCTAAAATAAACCGAAAATAAAGAATACTTATTTTTCGTTCGAAGCTTCGTTAATTAGTTATTAAGAATTAAAAAGTGGCCCCTGGAAGTAGGCAACTCGCGTGCAAATTAACTTTCTTGCAAAATTTGCAGTTTTTTTTATCGGAAAAAATTATTTCATATTCTTTAAGAAATTTTAAGCAAAAAATGATGTATGATTTTTTTTCATAGAACTCATAGATTGTGAGAAAAAAATTCTAAAAACTTAAAACCCGTGACTCTTCGAAAATTTGATCTTCCGAATTTTTTTTTATGGAACTATAAGTACTACGAAAAAACTCATGCGTCACTTTTTGCATAAAATTTGTTAAAGAATATGAAATAATTTTTTCAGATCAAAATAACTGCAAATTTTGAATGAAAGTTAGTTTGCACGCGAGTTGCCTACTTTCAGGGGTCACTTTTTAATGCTTAATAACTAATTAACGAGGTGTGGCGACTTTGTAGTGCCACTATTTCGTTGAAATGTAATTTAGAATAAGATTTTTTTGTAGGTTCTTTGTTGTCTCACGTTCGGTCTATCGCCAGCCAGATGCAGCGGCTCGGGTTGCTAAGCTCTTAGCAAGTCGAGTCCTGCCTGGCTGGTATCTATGTTTATATTCCGAGTTATTTCTTTCGTCGCCTATTCCTCTTTACTATCTCTATTTCTTCTCTCTTTTCCTCTTTATTAAGCTATTTAGATTAAGTTTTCGGAGCGGTGTCTATCGACTTGCTAGAGCCAGTGTCGGCTTAGCTTCGACACGAGAAACTTGTAAGAGACATACTCCACCCGCAATTTCAATAAAAAGAGGAGTTAATTATTAAGAACTGAACAATTATTGTACTTCCTACTCCACCTCCTCAGAGGCTTCGATCGAAAAATTAGTATTCTTTATTTGCGCCTTATTTTAGCATCTAGAATCACCCCTTAAATTATTGACCATGAGTCCTGAAACTCCCTGTATAGAGGGTGTTCCGTTTCTCTCGAGACTGACGAATACATTAAGAATTTTGACTGACGATATTTCGAAAATTAAGGTTTAGGGTTTAACACACATTCTTTCATTCCTGTATGTTAGAATTTTTAGAGATAGACTCGTACTCAGCTCATACTCCTCGGAGCGTCTGGGGTAAGTGCCGTGCTGTTTCTCACAGTCCTCTTACCAGAAGGTATCATTTCCTTCTCCACTCCGTGACCTGATCCTCAGAATACTTTATCGGGATATAATATGTCAAACGACACCGCGACTTCATTATCGGCCGCCAGACAAATCCCTACAATGTGCAATATAAACATAACGCCATGCGAGTCCAAGCCCGCTCGAACTTGCTCGACCTCGCCGCACTTCCATCGACAACCGTTGCCACGGATCTTATCTCGACTAACAATGTATCCGTCCGTTGACGGACACGATGTTTCTAATAAGACTGCGCCACAGATTTCTCACGCATTGATCTCGCCACGCGCAATTGTTCTTAAAAACGATCTGACGCTAACATGTATTAATTCTCTACAAAATTTGGAAAAACATTTCTGATTTAGGCAACAATTACCTTAACCAATAATTTATCTTGGGAAAGTAATAATTAACGAAGAAATGATTGGGACAAACTTTGCTCAGTTATCGTTTATTAATTTTATTTCTTTTCATTTTCGTAATATATCTATTTTTAGCATTTAATTGTTTGTAATTTCATTTACCTTACTTTATTCACGAACAAAAACAATAACGAAGAAAGACGACTCTCATTTTTTTAAAAATTAAGTTATGCTCTACAATTTATCCGTCCGACCTCCAGTATAAAAAAAATGCAACGTTATCTGTTAGTTCTGCGAGGAAGGAACAAAGGCGACCTTCGCATTATTGTAACCGTTTTTTCGTTTACGGTCACTCAGCGTTAGGAAGGTCCAAGGCGCCAGACCCATTTTCCATCTTCTTTTTGGGGAATCTGTTTGCGGATGGACCCTTCTTTTGCAGATGATTTTGTTACTTGCGAGTAACCGTTGAAGGTGGTAACTACTATCCCTACTATTTTTAGCAATCCAATGGTAAGTAAAGAGTTATCACCTCACCCCCATTTTTCCAAATTGTACGCCGTCACCGACTCTTACGCCGAGCGAGACAAGAACCGAGACGACACTTGGTTTCGAGCTCTCGAGCAGTTCAGTTCTACAGTTAAGAAGCACTAGCAGATTTTCGTTTATTCGTTTATTCTCAGAGAGACGATGGGCGCGGATACGGAAGAATCGACTGTGGCAGCAAGAGCTCACCGATCGGCAAGCACAGACATACTGGGTTCATCGAAGAAAGATTCACCAACAGAGAAGAAGTCGCACTTCAACACGTTAAAGGCCTGGGGCATGTCCCGTTTGAAGCTGATCAGTCCGAAATCGAGTCAGCAACAGCATTCGGAGCAACAGGACATGACGAGCGCAGCAGCGAGCGGAATAGAAAGGTCAGTACAGGACGAAGGTCGGTGGAGAACGAGATCTGCGAAATTTCGTACTCACGAAATGGTAACGACCAGGCGCAAGAAGGACAAGTCGCACGAGAGGAAACCGAGTTCGTCCAGCTCGAGCGGGAAGAGCACGTCGAGCATACCGGTGTCAGTGCCGAGCAGCGATCGGCAGCCAGGCGTGAAATTGCGCGAGAGCGCCGCGCAGAGGAGGGAACGACGGAAGGGTGGCAGTCGCGACGAGGCGCCCCATTCCAGCTCCGGAAACTGGAGCGCGTCTTCCGAAAGCGGAAGGGCCAGCATCGGGAGCGAGACCACCACCACTACTCATCAACCGAGGTAATTACCCATGTTCTCACTGAAAATACTAAATTATTTATTGGAATATAGTATGCTGCATATGGATTGTAGATTACTTATCCCAGATAGATTTTGATGAACGTCATGAGATGTAGAAATTAATTTAACAGAAATTGGAAACAATTCGCAACAAATTTTATTTGAATAAATATATTTACACAGATTTTATATCATTTCGTGAGTTCAATTCGTAATCATGTAACGAACAAATACATTTATATTTTTGATCACTATTTTTAGATTGTTACATT
The DNA here is from genome assembly GCA_019453355.1 of Ceratina japonica. Lineage (NCBI taxonomy): Eukaryota > Metazoa > Arthropoda > Insecta > Hymenoptera > Apidae > Ceratina > Ceratina japonica. The sequence goes on along the minus strand of SMSR01006473.1, from coordinate 3,685 downwards.
CATATCAATTTTCTCAATATAACCACAACGTATTTTGTTGATTTGATGTGATCTTATGAAGGCAATTTGTAATTATTACCTAGCATCATTGATTGTTTCAAATATAATTTACATATGATTCTTATTTTTCGACGTACAAATTTTATCAAATTTTGCGTAAGTTTGAACGTTTGAAGTAAATAAATTACGATATTGATGAAGCTACAAGTAATTAAACATAGGAAATAATCTGGTAACTTCGTATTGATTAGAGCCATGGTGGCCGTTTAACGTTGGTCATTCGAATTTGTCTTACAATTAGTCGAATTCTCTATATTCAATTATTTACACAAAAAACAGTGTTATCCGAAAAGACAAAATGATGCGATCATCATGCGATAATTATACATATTCAGAGGGGATGGACCAGTATCTTTTAGAAATGGAATATTTTCGTCATTTTTGGAAATACGAAAAAGCTTTCTTAATCAAAATTGTTTAATTTAAGGAATATTATAATATTTCCTGTATTTATATATGTTTATAAATAGGAGAGTTACGGAGACTTCATAGTCGTATCTCGAATTCGTATCTCAAAATTTTGAAAATATTCCATTTCTAGAAGATATTGATCCACCCTGTATATAATCATCGCGTGATCGAAATATGACGAAAATATACACGCTCATATGAATCATATTGTATTTATTGGAGAACGTAAACTATATGTAAATTTTATCAGCATACCGTGACTCAAATTTGTTCTAAACAGAATATCGTCTAGAGTCTAGTCTAGAGTGTACAAAAATTGCTATAATACTTCTTATCCTAATTGAATCTCATTAATTGTCCTAAATTTAATGCCAAGGTGAACATTCATAAAGCACATAATATTGCTACATTTCGTGATGTAGTCGTCAGTAAATTTGTCGTAAATTTGCTGGATATTTTCCATCTGAACATACTTGNCCACGGTTCTTCCAGTTATGCAAATTCCGACGCTAGTAATCCACAAATGTTCCTCTCAACTTCCTGTAATCTGAAGATATCGATTGTCGAAGACTACGATTCGTTAGAATTTCGCCCCCGAAATAATTATAACTATAACTATATAATTTATAATCATAGATTGCCCCCGAAAAGAATTCGTTCCCATTTTTGTAGAAAATTTAAAGGCAACACATTTAAATTTTGATATAACTTTACTGATTTATTGAATTTTAGAATGAAGAACAGAATCAACACCATTCATTGAATAACCTCTCCAAATTAGGATAAAATGATTGGAGATTTTTTTTAGTAAGACTTTAGTAAATTAAATTTTGTAAAGAATATTTCGAACAAATTAAAATTAGTTTGTCCGTAAAATTATAAACTGTGAGGAAAAATGTGAAGATACTTTGTTTAATTTTTTTTTATCTGGATTTGTAATGAAAATTTTATACATTTTTTAGCAATACATTTAACAATTTTTACTTTTATATAAGATAAATGAATGAATATGCTGAAAATTTGATAATGTTTAGAAAATGTATTAATTCTTGAAACGTGTTAATTCACAATTATTTTGATGTACTCTGACCGATCCTAATCCAGTCATCAGAAATCAGAACGAATTTTCCGGTTCGGAACAATCCAATATCTTAATATATGAACGTAGATACTTATTACTGCAAAATTGTCTTTGACAAATAGAACTTTCACTTCTCTGTAAAAGCTACGAACGTCTTATCCTACGTGACTCGTTCTCATTCATCAGGTGAAATCGCTTTAACTAAAATATTACGGTTTGGACTGATTACTCTTAAGTTTGAAACAGTAGCTACCACAGAGAATAGTGTCAAGCTTCCTTGAAACTCATACTATTTACCATTGTATATTATGATACGAGGAGAAAGTTAGAAGAAATTAAACTCCAGAGGTATATACGAATATATAACAGGTTTTATCAGAGTTCTTGATTAAATTAAAAAATACTTGATTAAATTAACAAATATTCGAAGACCAGATTAAACGTTCAGAGTTGCAGATAAATGAATACATATTTTATTTAATTGAATACCATTTAATACCAATCGGTAATTAACATTCGGATGTTGATTTTGGTTTCTCTAAGTAAGAATTAAAATTATTTAATTATCTTAATGGAAGGAAATTCGAATTAACGATTTCATTTTAAACTTTAATTATCGTTCAAGACTTGTAAAAAATTTTTTTACAATATATGCTACATAATTCTTAAAGTTTTTTGTACCAATAAGGAAACAGAAATAATCTCTCACATACTTTTTCCAAAAAATAGTAATTTTTGTAATAATGTATAACTTTGGGGAAAATGATGTGTCATATATTTCTGTTGATGGTTTCTTCTATCAGAAATGTCTGTAGAATCTAATATCCTGCAACCAATTCCTGATCAATAAAAGAATTTTCACATACAATGAAAAATAATACATGTAAAGTATTTACGTCAACTATTTTCAAAAATTTAGATCTTGTAAGCTCTTTTCTGAATTTGTCAACTCTTTTAAAAATTTTAGCAACTCTATAAAAATAACGTAATGGCTATTGGAAAAAATAGATAAAGGTTTTCCTGTTAAACTGTATCATTAATACAGCAATTAAAAAATCTGCGACTCTAGTACTACTACTATTTCAAGTTGGAGAACGATAACTCATGATTGTCCGTAAAACGGAAGATTGAGTAACGTTACGCGAGTGGATTATAACAACGTAAACATAATTGGTCGTTGCAGCCGGCCGCTATCGAGGATCTACGACGATGGACGTCGACGGAGGCGCTCGGGGACGTAACCGTACCGCCGGATTGCATGTCAAGAATCCTGGGCGATACGACCAGCGACGAAGCCGTCGATCACAAGCTCCCGAGCCCCGAAGAACAGGTTCAGGCGATCGCTCTCAAGTAAGCAAGGAATTTATGCCACCGTAAAGATAATGAACACCCGAGCCGGATACACTTTTACCGATCTCCCGGCCGATTGTACATTTTTCGTCGTTACAAACCAATGGTACCGGTTTCATCAACCTGTACCACGGGTCTTCGGGATAACCTTAACCCTTAGCATTCTCAGAGCTCAATGCCTAGGTCGGAGTTAATCATTTCGCTATTAGATGTTGAACGCAGATACTGTCTAACTCGACAGTGTAGATAGCGTTTGATGATTGTCTGGAATGAATATGACTTTTATTGTAGATTCCCGGCGGAAGTTGTAGCGGTGGACGTCAGTGGCAAAGGGTTCGAGAGAATGTCGATGAGGAGGAGATCTCTGTTGTCCGGTCCGGAGGGTCAGGAGACAGCTGTGAAAAGGCGGTCCCGGCCTCGCAGGCCCAGGGGGAAGAGACGGAACACGATCGCTGGTACCGATCAGAAGGAAATTCGACAGGCTATCGGAGGGTGAGTCATCATTATCCTACAACTTTATCTCAATGTTCCGGAGATTACAAGTAAATTAACTATAAGTATCTTTATCGTATGTGGGTATTTACTAGCCGTTGATGAATAAGTCAGTTAACAACCTCTTTTATATACAGGGTGTTTCGTTTACCTCGAGACTGGACAATATACAGGCTTTTTCAGGACCCATGGTCAATAATTCGAGGGGTGATTCTAGTGGCTAAAATAAACCGAAAATAAAGAATACTTATTTTTCGTTCGAAGCCTCGTTAATTAGTTATTAAGCATTAA
>SMSR01006462.1:0-16258 GCA_019453355.1 Ceratina japonica | reverse complement strand
TATTTACGTTTCAAAATTGAATAACTTTTTTAATATTGGGTTCAACGAATTAATCTTTTTTCGAAAGCTGCAGAGATTAGTTTATTCTATGAAGGTATAACAAAAAACTCACAGAACTTGCTAGAGAGAGAGAGAGAGAAAGAGAGAGAGAGTTCGGGCTTACGAATAAAATAGTAAAAAGCACATCAAATTTTTTACTCGACTGTCTAATAAAAACTTATGACGTGTTTCTTTGTAAATTTAAGAGTGTTACATGCATGTACAACATTTAATCAAAATCAAGACATAAAAATGTTGGACGCAACGAGGAATGTTGAATTTACTCCATTTATTAAATTTTAAGCCGTGAATCGACAAAACCTGTATTTTATTATTTTTTAATTGTGTGTGGGTCCAATTTCTGTTCAAGTGACAATTTCTACTCTTTAGTTTATTTGTCCATAATTTTATATTTAATTATTTAATTTTATTAGTAAAATTATAGAAAAATACGCTGGTGAGTAGAAATTGTGATTGTGAACTGTGAACCGAAATTAGAACATTTTCCATAGTAAACTAATCTCTCTAATACCTAACCAAAAATTGATTCTTTAAATGTAATATTAAAAAGATTATCCAATTTTGAAATGTGTATTTATGGACTTGGCACGGTATACATATATCATAAAACCCGGCAAGACCTCTTTAATTAATCGCGAGATCGATTCGACAACTAATTCAATCCCGTTCTCGGTCCATGAACTTGTAAAAAACCTGAGCGAGATGATCTAAATTGGAAAACCGATTAAGAAACGCGGGGTAAGCGAAGCGAGTGGGTACAAGCTGAAGTTGGTATTTCATTTCAGAGGATTACAATTAGGTTCTTCTCATTATAGTAGAAAGCTTTCGCAGTCGCGTGCTCGGTCACGAAGCCGGCGACGTAATACACCGGTGACCTATTCGACGCGTCGCGTCGCGTCGCGACGACGGCGTCGACCGCGCGGAAAACATTGCCACGTGAATAAAGGCCAGACCTCATTAATTACAGGACACGATTTTCACTAGCGGCGAAATTAGTCTGATTCAAAACTGATTTCCTCAAGTGAACTTAATGAATGCCTATTTAACAGATATTTCATTCCTTGCGAGATTCTGTCCCTGTTACTCAACGTTCTCTATTGTCTACGTTCGTGGGATCTGAATTAGAAAGATGGCGAGTTTTAAGGTTGTTCTGGAGGTATATAAAAACGTTCAGAAATTCTTGAAACGTTAACAAAACATAGGTTTTACTATTTTAAAGCAATGATCAAAGTTTGGGTCTTCGATTCACTTCGTCGTTTAAAAATTATAGCAATTTGAAGTTTGCACATTTTAACACGTCTTCTTATGGACAATTCATCAAATTCCACTTCAAATCCTATTTAAACCTTGAAAAAATGTTGCCAGAAACTTCAATTCTTTTTCTATACATAGTAAACACTATGTAATTAATTAATACACGAAATTTATTTATGTTCACTGCATGTGCATCACTGCGATTGCTTTAGAAATTATAGCAACGATACCAGTTATACTATTCCAATAAATGGAATCAAAATGTCTACTAAAGTAACAGTTTTTTTTTGTTATACAAGTTAATATTATTTTATAGAGAATGACAACCTGGATCAAACTGTGTAATTAAAAATATATAATTTAGTTTAAAAAAAAAACCAGTCTTTTATATGTCTTCTGAGGATTCATCTACGAAAAAACGAATCACGTAGAATTATGTCCCCCTTGATGTCATACAACTTTTATTTGGTACATTTTTTATAAAAACCTAAACTAATCTTAAAAGAAATCGAACTCTGGTCCAAAATGTGTGCCCCATTCTGTACATATGTAAATTAGAATATGTCCTCTTATTCGTCTACGAAAAAACTAATCACATAGAATTATGTCCTCCTTGATGTCATACAACTTTTATTTGATACATTTTTTATAAAAACCTAAACTAATCTTAAAAGAAATCGAACTCTGGTCCAAAATATGTTTACATATGTGCCTCATTCTGCACATATGTAAATTAGAAGACTATAGTTTTAGAAAATTGACAACTAGATGAAATCGTCGAGGTATAAAAGCGACGAGATCAGGTTCCAGAATGAACGTGATAGCGATCGGTAAACGTAACGACGGCTATTAGGGTATTTTCGGTGAGATAGCCTGTGACACGGCGCGTTGTCATTTCGGATCGTAAAGTAGGAGGAAGGCGGGCATAGCGTCATCAGCTAATGTCTGGAATGACAAGCGGCGCTTCGAACCAATGGCGCTTCTCATGGTTAACGACGCTCGTAACGAGCGATCGGTCACAATTATCTTGAAGCGGATGCGACGCTCCCACCGGATCTGCCGCGCGACGCCGACGTATCGCGGTGCATTATCGTCGCCGGTGACACGTGCGTTTAATTACGGTTACCGGGAAAGTGGGTACAGAGCAACGGCTGCTGGGTTATTGCACTCGCCACTGTTGTCGATACATACTACGTATACTCGATGCCGGGCTACGCTTAGGACAACGGCTAAACTCTGTCCGGGAAAACTTATTACTAGAATAAGGTTTTCATGCATTTCATGGAAATAGATCACTTCTGAGTAAAGGTTTCCATTTTAGATATATCGATAATTTTAGATGAATATGAATAAACTTATTAATTTAAATCCCGGTCGTTTATTCAAGTCAAAATATGTAAAAAGGACATGAAAGAGGAACAACGAAAATGGAAATAGTTCATATCTTGCACACACGTTTAGGAGACATGGAAGCTAGTGGAAATTGTAACGAATTGCAACAGAATTTTTTGACATGACAGGCGGTGCTCGCGAGAGCCAGTCGAAGAGGCGATCGAAGCCAGACAGCCTGAGAGTCAACTCTTCAGACTTCCATAGCCACTCGAGCGAGCGTCAGAGAGCAGCCTGTATTCGTAGAATAAAATTCTTTTTAGAACGGTTTATCGTCGGGAATAAATGACTACGAGTTTCGGCACTGAATTTGTTGCACAAACCGCNAACGTAATTAAGACTTTTACTTTGAAATCTTCGCGACGTGCTCCTTCTTTGGTTTCTTAAATTCCCAACTGTCTACGGATCCGTACCGTCTTTAACCGAACAAAACGGTTCCCTCCACTCTCTTGTTTCTCATTGTCAGCGTGACTACGAGATGCTTTCAGCGCTTAAACAGATTTCTCAGGGATTTCTTTTAAACCTCTTCTACTCTTTAACAAATCTCTGTCTCGCGCAATGATTACTCGGCATTCAACTTGGCCGCAGACGTTCCTTCCTCTATTAATATATTTCGGATACGAACTGCCTCCAGTTTAAGATCTTCTTAAATAATGAAATTATTTCATTTATGTCCGAGTACTTTTAGATACGATTTTTATTATTACTTTTTAAATAGGATTTTTATTATTACTTTCTGAATAAGATTTTTATTGAAAATTAAATATTGTACAGTATTTTTTTTATGAACGTGATGAAAATCACTCATATAGGATTCGGCGTGGAAGCCAAAGTGCACATTGCGCACATGCACGGTCGCCAGTCTTCAAGGTCAAGTGTTCCACCTCAAATAGTGTAAGACCAAATCTGCAAGCCCACTTTAAAAATTCTGATGGGTGAAAAAAAATCCTTTCTTGTTAGTATCATTTTTTTTTATTTCATCATTCATAGTATACAAATATTTATAATAATATATTTTAAACAGCCTTCTTTTTAATTCGTACTTAACATTCCACCAACCAATAAAAATATTATAAAAGAAATCTCTTATATTTATTGATACATACAATTTTACATTTAATATAAATACAGTTCGGAAATTTAAATCCTAAAGTAATTAATAACAACTTATGAAATGAAAATACTGTAAATTAAGGACTTTAATTGAAAATGAAACATTTATCAGTATCAATTAATAAAACTCGTTTTAGATGAATTGATGACTGATTCTTTCACTGGTTAGTATAATCGCTTATAGTATAATCGCTTGGCATGTACATAGTTGGAACGTGAAGTGCACATAACCGAAGTAGAAACGCGGTTTGTGCAACAAATTCAGTGCCGAAACTCGTAGTCATTTATTCCCGACGATAAACCGTTCTAAAAAGAATTTTATTCTACGAATACAGGCTGCTCTCTGACGCTCGCTCGAGTGGCTATGGAAGTCTGAAGAGTTGACTCTCAGGCTGTCTGGCTTCGATCGCCTCTTCGACTGGCTCTCGCGAGCACCGCCTGTCATGTCAAAAAATTCTGTTGCAATTCGTTACAATTTCCACTAGCTTCCATGTCTCCTAAACGTGTGTGCAAGATATGAACTATTTCCATTTTCGTTGTTCCTCTTTCATGTCCTTTTTACATATTTTGACTTGAATAAACGACCGGGATTTAAATTAATAAGTTTATTCATATTCATCTAAAATTATCGATATATCTAAAATGGAAACCTTTACTCAGAAGTGATCTATTTCCATGAAATGCATGAAAACCTTATTCTAGTAATAAGTTTTCCCGGACAGAGTTTAGCCGTTGTCCTAAGCGTAGCCCGGCATCGAGTATACGTAGTATGTATCGACAACAGTGGCGAGTGCAATAACCCAGCAGCCGTTGCTCTGTACCCACTTTCCCGGTAACCGTAATTAAACGCACGTGTCACCGGCGACGATAATGCACCGCGATACGTCGGCGTCGCGCGGCAGATCCGGTGGGAGCGTCGCATCCGCTTCAAGATAATTGTGACCGATCGCTCGTTACGAGCGTCGTTAACCATGAGAAGCGCCATTGGTTCGAAGCGCCGCTTGTCATTCCAGACATTAGCTGATGACGCTATGCCCGCCTTCCTCCTACTTTACGATCCGAAATGACAACGCGCCGTGTCACAGGCTATCTCACCGAAAATACCCTAATAGCCGTCGTTACGTTTACCGATCGCTATCACGTTCATTCTGGAACCTGATCTCGTCGCTTTTATACCTCGACGATTTCATCTAGTTGTCAATTTTCTAAAACTATAGTCTTCTAATTTACATATGTGCAGAATGAGGCACATATGTAAACATATTTTGGACCAGAGTTCGATTTCTTTTAAGATTAGTTTAGGTTTTTATAAAAAATGTATCAAATAAAAGTTGTATGACATCAAGGAGGACATAATTCTATGTGATTAGTTTTTTCGTAGACGAATAAGAGGACATATTCTAATTTACATATGTACAGAATGGGGCACACATTTTGGACCAGAGTTCGATTTCTTTTAAGATTAGTTTAGGTTTTTATAAAAAATGTACCAAATAAAAGTTGTATGACATCAAGGGGGACATAATTCTACGTGATTCGTTTTTTCGTAGATGAATCCTCAGAAGACATATAAAAGACTGGTTTTTTTTTTAAACTAAATTATATATTTTTAATTACACAGTTTGATCCAGGTTGTCATTCTCTATAAAATAATATTAACTTGTATAACAAAAAAAAACTGTTACTTTAGTAGACATTTTGATTCCATTTATTGGAATAGTATAACTGGTATCGTTGCTATAATTTCTAAAGCAATCGCAGTGATGCACATGCAGTGAACATAAATAAANTGCATCCTCTCCTACGGTCATATCGCGGACCGGTTGATCTTGGCCCCTCGCCAACGACCGTCACTGCCAAGAATTGTAACGTGGAGAGAGGAGAAGGAGGAGGAGGGGACACCCTTCGAAGGTAGCGAGCAATGGGTCCGCCGAGACGCGTCGCAGTTGGGAGATTTTAATTAAAACCACCGCCAACGGCTGTTTGTAGTTTGCAGTTTTACGTAAGTAGAAAATGCCGGTAATGACAACGGGCGAAAGTTGGTTCTTGTCTGGACGAATGTCGAAACCACTATCGTGCCCAGTATTGATCCCTGCTATCAACAGATCCTATTTGTTCGTTTATTAATGTGGCGAGATAAAATCATCGAAGGTTTCAGATTAATAGATTTATAGGAAAATTGATTGAGTAAGAAAGTATAAGTGTTTTATCAGACACAAAAATACGCAAATTAATTATCGAATTATCACTAGATATAAGTATAATTAAAGCTCAACGATTTACATTCATAAAATAAAATTGGATTTCCTTAACACATTTTCATTTTTTGCAATATTCGCTACGTGATTTTTATAGCCAAACCAAATCCCGAAGAATTTCTCTATTACGTACCATTTCTAAAAATTAGTGGTTTTTGTAAAAATGCATGATTTCCGGGAAAAAGTATCACATGTTTCTGTGCATGGATTTTTTTATCAGAAAGACAAAAAAATATATAAAATAAAAAATTCTGTGAAATCCAATACTGCGTAGCCGATTCCTGCTGGACGAAGGGATTTTCACATACATTCAAAAATAGTACGCGTGAAATACTCGTTTCAGCACTTTTTTAAACTTTATCAATTATTCACAAAGATAGACAAATAAAAAAATGCGGGAATAAAGTACTTTATCTCCCGCATACGAGGGAATAAAGTATGTGCGTAAGAAAAGAGCTTTAGTCCCGCTTTTGACGGAATAAAGAAGCTATTATAAGTAAGCCTTGAATAAAATATATAACATTAGCATTAACGTTTTTTCAAGGTTTAAATAGGATTTGAAGTGGAATTTGATGAATTGTCCATAAGAAGACGTGTTAAAATGTGCAAACTTCAAATTGCTATAATTTTTAAACGATGAACTGAATCGAACCCAAACTTTGATAATTGCTTTAATATAGTAAAAACTATGTTAACGTTTCAAGAATTTCTGAACGTCTTTATATACCTCCAGAAGATCCTTAATTACCCACGTGGACAATAATAAAATGGAAATAAGGGCGATGTCGGGAGTCAGGTCACCGAGAATGGTGGGACAGGGCAGGAGGATCTTTAACTTTGGGAAACAGGTAGCACTTTGTATCCCCGAGATTCATTGTTCACCACAAGTCGAGTAACGTACAAGCTTAAGCCGTGTATTATGCGGGACTGGCGTGCCGGCAAGACGCCGTATAAATGCACCGGAAGGTTACTCCTCCCCGTCAGTCCTCGTCGCGTCGTCGTGTCCGCGGTCGGGGCTGTCTTGTCGCGTGTCCCCGTGCCTTAAACAATGCCACCGTAGAAATCTCTGCTTTCACTAGATGAAGACGGTACCGGAACAACGCTCGCCTGTCTTCCGGCTGACTCCTCGTGTGAGCCCTAACTTAATTAAATTTCAACTCTCAAATGAGCAGTCTACGATCCAATACTCTTTACCTGGATCTGATTCAACTGTTTGATCTCTATGAAGACTCAGTAATTATTAAAGTCCTCAAATTCTCTTAAATTCCATTATACGAATAATTCTAAAGTACAGGCAAAAGTTCTTCCACCAAAGTTTTTTCTCACGACTGAACATTGTCTACCAACACTATTGAATAACTATCCCAATTATTTTTCCATTACAAACGATATTCTTTATTTGACTCCAGATTAATTTGATCAAAATTTACATCGACTCTTCAATCTTTATTTTCATAAAGACAATTTATGATTGAATTTTTTTTTCCAAGACTGATTTAACCGTTAGTGACAGCTGGGTTCCCTCAGGCGACAGCCTGCACCTTTCGCCCTTCTTGCTTAATTCGTAAACTTTCTTCTCGTTTCTTTGAACGAAAAGCATCCAACGAGAAACAGGCTTCACCGGCCAATAAATTTGGCCTGTGCACGGCGCAGCTACCTTCCCGTATTAAACGTGCAATTCAAGGGGCTCGCTGTATGCAGCGCCGGTGGTACAAGTGAAATTTTCGCTAAATTACACGCGCAGCTATCTTGAGAGAATTTGTACAATTTCTAGAATTCCTGTTCCCGCTGTTACGAGTTGCGCAATTTTATTTAATACAGAGTACTATTTCACGCTAGTTCCGAGGATGAGTGTTTCAAAAACAGGCTCGAAAACAGTTAAAATTCTCGGCATTCTGTCTTTCATTAATAATCATTTAATTATACGAGTACAAAGGAATTCTTTTGCGTTGGAACCAACCAGTATAATTTAGCAACTTCTCTATTTCATATTAGCATTGTTAGTAACTCATACTGTGAATGTGGTTATGAATCTGAAGACCTGGATCATATTTTGTGGCAGTGCAGCTTCCATGATCCACAAAGGAACTTTTATTAAAAATTTAAGGAAAAATAGTAATTTCTAAACCTAACATTCCAACATGCTATTCTATTTACATATTTCTAAAAGACTGTAATTATGACAACGTTTGAAAATATTATTTGTAATAATTGGATAACAGCTGTAATAAACCTCTTTAAGATTTTACAAGCTTCAAGGATTTAGGCCATAAAAAATACACACATTTTGCGATTTTTGTCAGCAAAACTATGTTTAATCCCTTAAAATAGGAAAAAATCTATAAACGAAATAGATGTTCTTAATATAGTTAATATAGAATTTCTTTATATAGATAAATAATGTTGTTTAATTAATTTTATTAGTATAATTTATATTATACTATTTAATTCTCAATATAGAATTTCTCAATTGATTATTAAATATAAATCAGTTGAAACGAGTACTTAATCGTACACGTTGTGCGAACATGCGTTTGCATGAGGTATAAGTGCGTGTGTAAATGCATAAGTGCTTTTCTAAAACTAGATAGTTAGTAGTTGAGGTTAAAGTAGGTTTAACCTAATGCTGGTTTAATACGTTATCGCACTCCAAAACTATCTTTCCGACAACCGCTGTGCTGAATTACCCTCTAACAAACATTAAATGTTCTCGACATTTGATAGATTCAAAAGGATAAAGGGTAGTTCATATTTTGTGTTGCATTTAGAAATGTTATATTAATAAATATATAATACATATTAAATTTTCTCGACATTTGATAGATTTAGAAGGATAAAGGATAGTTCATATTTTGTGTTGCATTTAGAAATGTTATATTAATAAATATGTAATACATATTAAATATATATATCTTTTTAATATTGTATTATTTGTATTTAAAAAAGTTCAAAATTTAGTACAAAAATATACGTATACGTATAATTTTTATATATCCGAAATTTCTATACTATTGTCGCCAGTTTACTCTAAATATTAAGTTTGTATCGCACGACCCAAGGAAAAAGTTTCGAACCTTGGCGCACGTTAAAAAGAGATTTTTGATAAAAAGATTCAAATTTGTTGGAAAAGATGTCGAGTTTCCGCATAAACGGTACCGATAAAGCCATCTGATAAAAATGCATTCAGGAAACTATTCTCCATGTAAAATAGAACTGAAGATATTTTTCCCTTATGTGAAATTTATTCTTTTATTCACTCTTTGCTCCGTACGAAGTTTACGTCACGAAATCTTTTTTTAATCTTACTTGCATAATTACTTTGTATAGAATATTCGATTTACAATATCCTATTCTAAAAAATGGAGTTAAAAAACGTATACTGTTAAATAATTCTCGCCTTGTATAGTGACAAAAAATGTAGCAACTATTATAAAATCCGTAAACCGTTTGGTTTTTAATTTTTGATTAATTATAAATGTATGACTTTGTAATTTTGTTTGTTAAATAAGAATTAATAAAATTGGAATATTTTATACGAATTTGATGTGTTCAAAAATATGTTTTGACAAAAATGATTTGATACAGGGTTTCAGACGAATCATTAAATGTTTAATTTAATTGATTACGAATTGGCATTTAACGTGTGGTTCTTGATTTGGATTTGATTATATAGCTCGGTTATATAGCTTAACGAGTTATAATCAAATCCAAATCAAGAACCAAACGTTAAATGCCAATTCGTGTCTGATTAAATTAAAAAGTTCGATTAAACATTTAATCACTCGTCTGAAACCGTGTATCAATCGATTTATTTCCAAAATTAATTTTAATAAAGAATTTTCCTTGATATTTATTACTATTCGAAATATTCCTCTGGTCTTCCTTAAACAGAACAACCTGTATATTAAGAATGTTAATGATTTGAAATATTTTAACTAATGCTTAATATAATACATATTATTCCTGCACTAAGAGAGTAAAGTAACGTTAGATTTATAGCTTTTACAATCTTTTCACCGTTGCGACAACCTTCCTTGCATAATTCATGTATATGTATGTATGTATATGCGTCTAGTCCTTTTCATAATGAGTTCAATGACCCATAAACTGGAGCGAGTTCATGGCTAAGCAAAGTTAAATGAGCTCGCGGCAAGTTACCATGACAGTAGTTAGATGGTACAAACCATGTATAGTGCCTAAATTTGTAACTTTCGATCCGCGTACGGAGTTCAGACCGGTTTCTGAAGGACCGCTATTAAGGTATTTTCGTTCAGCGAAACATCCTGCGAGAAAAATAATGAAACACTTGTTGCACGTTTCAAGATATTTTTATACTATAAATTCAGCTTTATGAATTTTTCTATACTATAAAGGATTATAAAAAAAATACCTTTTCAGGATCTGCTGAAATACCATTTCTTAATAATTATAAGAAAATCTCTATAATAATTATAAGAAAATTCGATTGGAGGTTTTAATCGTTTTCACGGTACGTGATTTTGATTTCCCTTCGTGGGTTTCTTGTCGCGTGGAACATCAATGACGCGTGGGCGTAAAACACGGAATCGTATCAGGGAATAACACACGCGCGCGCCAATATCGAGCGTTACAGACGTTATCTTGCTACGGCACGGGCCTCCACTCTGGCGTAGACTTTTTCGTTGAAACGCGTTTCGGTGATGGATGGCTCCGCGGATATAACAGTCGGCTTCCAGAGAGTTTCGTTACTGATGCGAAGGGAACGAGCCAGTTCGGGCCGGATTGATGAGAGGAAAAGAGAGGAACAAAGGAAGAAAAATCGAGGCTCGTTTAGAGGNTGACGCGTGGGCGTAAAACACGGAATCGTATCAGGGAATAACACACGCGCGCGCCAATATCGAGCGTTACAGACGTTATCTTGCTACGGCACGGGCCTCCACTCTGGCGTAGACTTTTTCGTTGAAACGCGTTTCGGTGATGGATGGCTCCGCGGATATAACAGTCGGCTTCCAGAGAGTTTCGTTACTGATGCGAAGGGAACGAGCCAGTTCGGGCCGGATTGATGAGAGGAAAAGAGAGGAACAAAGGAAGAAAAATCGAGGCTCGTTTAGAGGGGAGGAAGGTTCAATAATTTATTGATAAAGAATGAATTATCCTTATTGGAAACTAGACTGTTCGTGTATTAGTAAAATTTAGTATATAATGTTTATGTGTTTATGGATATTTTAGATAATTTTAAAAAAGAACATGTGCAATAATATGTACGTAAATACAAAATATCCAAAGTAAACTACAATTTATAGCAATTAGAAGAGAAAATAAATGTTTATATGCATTACGTTTTTTTCATTT
Source organism: Ceratina japonica (assembly GCA_019453355.1). NCBI lineage: Eukaryota > Metazoa > Arthropoda > Insecta > Hymenoptera > Apidae > Ceratina > Ceratina japonica. The sequence goes on along the minus strand of SMSR01006462.1, from coordinate 4,853 downwards.
TATTTATAGAAATAGGAATTTGTATAAATATTCGCAAAAGTGCATTCTGTAAAATTTGCAAATACGTACGAGCTCTCACTTTCATTTTCCAATTTCACAGTTCATGAATTTAGTATTTTAACTTCACATTTATATAATTTCTGTATATCTGTTATTCTTCCAAAGTAGCCAGTTTGTTTTTTATTTAGAAATAAGAATAATATTCTAAGTATAAAAATACAACATGCTTTCTTATCCAGAATAAATTTAAATTTTTATAAATTGTAATATAATATTACATTTTTTTTTAAACTTCAAGTTTGATATTTAAATCAAATTGATTAATTTCAAACAAAATTGTTATGTACCCAATATTCGTCATCTACTGTTAAAATTATTTACATAATGTATTTAATATTCTAAATATAATTACACTCAATTATTTCCACGTTCAACTTCCCAATAAAACCTTCAGTCTATTCACGATATAATAATTTAAAACAAAATGACATACTTTTTATTGAAATAAATTATCAATAAATCTGCCGGCAGAGAACGGAAACGAATGATGAATCGTACAAACGTAGAATAAAGTTTTGTTCGTTCATAGCTGAATTTCAGCTGGATGGACCGAATTTGTAAATTTGTACACGTGTAATTGGACTGAAAGTCAACTCAATTTCCTGGGAACCAAGGCTTCTATATGAAAAAGTACGCGGAAAAAAATTATTCCGCATTCCCGGCGCAGTTTTTCACGTAGAATAATGTCAGTCGATTGTTGGGCGCGTTGTAACTTGGGAGACGGACAACCCATTAGTTTCACGCGTGCGCTCGACAAATTTTTAAACTCGATTTTCCCGAAAATCGCACGAAAATTCGTTCTACACTTTTCATTTACTTTTTCATGTCACTCACCCTTCCGAACAGGCTGAAATAAATTCTGTTTTTTTATTGAACTACTTTAATACATGTATTTTAATACGAATTTTTTTGTTCGAAATCAAATATTCATGGTATCAGCTTAGAAAATGTATTCCCGATAAATGGTTTCATCATTGCCTGTTTTTATCATTGCAACATGCACTCAGCTTTCGATATGCTATAAATAGATACGTGCCCATAATTATGAAAATGATCTAATTGTAGGAGAATTAATTTAGATTAAAATAATGTGGTGGTAATATTATAGCACTACATTAAAAAGGCTCGATCTAAAATAATCTCCTATTGAACAATAGAAAACGTTTCAAGTGACAATTGAAGAAACTCAACGATACAGTATTATCCTGTTATTTACTCGTTCGTTCCTCCTCGTGAACAAGTTAGCCTGTCGAGAGAACAGGAGATAAGATAGAAATGACAATCGGTGAAATGACGGTCAATCGAATTGGCTTATCCTTCCGATTGAGAGAAAGAACTGGCCGGGGGAAGGACACGGCGTCTACACAGTGCACAGTTTCGATGGGACGACTAATGGAAACTGGGAGCAGAGCGCGTCGTCGCGGTTAACTCGAAAGAGAATTCCGGCTTGTTTCCCTCCCGCCCTTTTGCACCCTGAATTTACCTCATTCGGGAGACGTAACGAGCCTGAAACCTTTTTTTACTGGTCCGTTGGATACACGCCGTGGTGTATATGTGCGACGCTCGCCAGGGCAAATTGCTTTTCGAACGGAAGACTGCCCGAGGCAAAAAGGGAACTTTAAGGGAAAATGATTCACGTTGTCGCTCGGCCGTGAACCAAGAATATTTCTCTACCGCTCGCCTTCTCCTTTCCTTCACCGTAATACTTATTTCCATCGCCCTCTCCTCCATATTATTTTTTCACCCTTCGTTTAAGTCCCGTCTAGAACCGGTCTTCACCGTCTTCCTCGTTATCTCTCCTATTTAGTCAACTGTTTAATTGTTCATCTTTCGTTTCCATTTATTTTCCGTTTGTCGACAGAACTTCAGTCGTACAACCTGTATCGTTTTTTTCTTTTGCTGATATACAAAATGAGAAAATTCTTATAAATTTGTTTAGATTAGATTTGATGTTCTTCAAGTACGCGGTTATAAGTCAAAATTTAATATACACATATGTGCTTATCATTATATATAATTAAGAAGTATATATAATGTATAATTTAAGAAGTGAAACTACGAATTGATCAGTGAAAATAACGTGAAAATAATTGCTGCCGTGGACCGGTTCTCGGTTTCTCGTCGTCTGCCGATTGATTTTTCTTTATCGGAGAGCAATCAGTGATCGATTCTTAATCTCCGGTTAAGCCGTCCTCATCCCCGTAATAAATAGGGAGAGAAGAATATCTTGGAGATTCTTATCTCTAGGCTTAAAAAACTTTCATTCTTATTGGGAATCTCGTCGTTTCTCTCTCGTCGCTGTTAAGCCGAGTCGTTGTCTTCGGCTCCTCTCTTCAAATTAATCGCGATCCTCTTGAGACTTCTGCCGCGCCTGGAAACTAACTTCCGCGAACTGAACTCCTAGCATTTATCGGTTCCACGTACTATATATACTATATGTGTACATATATATTTATGTACGTACATCTCACGTTTCTTATTTCTTCTTCTGTCTTTACTTTTCGCTGCACGATACGCTCTTCATCTCTATTACATCAATTTCATGTACGTGACGTTAATCTAATAACTGGTATATAGACGTCAATCTAATAACTGGTATATAGATTAAGATTTCTCTTATCCTTCAGAAATAATTACGGTTTTCATGTTTTACACATTTTTGCAAATCCTTAAATATTTCAATTATCAAATAAATAGGCTACTTTCTATAAAATGAACCAAAATAAACGACTCACATATTAGTTCTTCAAATAAATTTCATCAGTGTTTCATTGAATTACTAGCTTTTCTGTACATTTGAAGTAACAAAATGTACAAAATTATGCAAAATTGTCTTCTTAAAATAGATTGCAAAATTGATTTCTCAAATTAGATTGCTTTACTTGTGTTAGTTATTTTTTGTTAAAAAAATGTTTTGGTTGAAAACTTTAGAAGATTCATTGGACGGTAAATAGTTTGATAAAGATTTGCAGCAACCCACACTTAGTGCTAAAATAGTTTCCCTCAAAGAGTGACTGTAGCGTGTTATCTTGGTGGAACAATCGGTATTCATCGAGCGATCGTTCAACAGAGAAACGATAGAGTCCAGTTTAAAATATTCTTCATAGCTGAACGTCACGCAAGTATGGTATTTTCAAAATTGTTGAAAACCACGGTTTAAACCTACGAGATTTGATAAGTCGAGGATAAGAACCGATAAATGGGCTTTCGTCGGCTCGCCTAATCCAGTGATAGCAAAAGCACGTGTGTCTGAAGTTCCACTTACAAATTATGTATACAAATTAATTTTAGTATAATTAATAAAAGAAAATGAATCAATGACGAATTAAATTAATTAAAAAGTGATCTGTGAAATTAATTTGTACTTAGATTCTATTTTTTTAATTAATTTTATGTAATACATATTATTACGTCCTTTTTGCAGTTTAGTATAATTAATAAAAACAAATAAATGAATCAATGACGAAATAAATTAATTAAAAATTGACCTATGAAATAAATTTGTATTTAGATTCTAATTTTTTAATTAATTTTATTTAATACATATTGTTACGTGCTTTTTGCAATTTAGTATTATTAATAAAAGCAAATGAATCAATGACCAAATAAATTAATTAAAAACTAACCTGTGAAATAAATTTGTATTTAGATTCTATTTTTTTAATTAATTTTACATAATACATATTGTTATGTGTCTTTTGCAATTTAGTATAATTAATAAAAGAAAACGAATCAATGACCAAATAAATTAATTAAAAACTAACCTCTGAAATAAATTTGTATTTAGATTCTATTTTTTCAATTAATTTTACATAATACATATTATTACGTGTCTTTTGCAGTTCAATTCCTATTAGTTTCACATCCTCAAATATAAATTATTAATTTTATTTTCTACATCATTATTTGTATTTCTATTATTATAATTATTTTATATTTGTACATCACTTTAATCCTGTAACATTTCTGTATTCGCGTTTAGACTCTTTTCAGTAAAATTCTATAGCACTCTTTTTCCTCACTTTTTTCCTTTCAAAAATTGTCTGGCACATTCATAAATTAGAATTCGTGAATTTTTGGCACACTCCCTAGAAAGGGTTCACTACCACCGGTGTAAACAATAACTGTCGACGAGCATTATCCGCGTCCGTCTTTGATTCTGCATAACGAGTCTTCTCTACTTTTTGTCCGCCCTCTCCGTATACGACGCGTTCCGTCCTGTTCTTTCTTTGGAACGACATTCCTCCCAAGTTCTTGCAAAATTACTTCCACGAGGGTTCACAAAGGGAAACGTCAGAGTCTGCGGACTTGGATTTGCCATGCATGAACTTTTCTCCTTTTCTTCAATTCTTTGATGTCCCGCTTTATTTTGGCCCGCGATCACGTTTTCTCGATATTATCGTATCAGCACAGTGGTCTACCATGACATTTGCCAGAGATCAAACGCGACGACAACTTATTTAGAAATTGCAAAAGTTTTTAGAAAATTTTGTAACAGATATTTGTACTTTCACTGATATTACATGACTCGAAATTGTAAATCATTATAATCTTTAGAAAAACCCATGAAATGATTTAAAATTATACATGTAGCTTTTTAATAGTAATATTTATGTATAACATTAATATTTATAATGTAATTTTCAGCTTTACAGAATTTTAATGTTATTTTGTTTGTTGATGAATATGAAAATAATATTGTCAGAGGCATTAAAACGCCAGTCGTTAAAAAAGTAGAAAATCCAATTAATTTCATGGAATGAATGTAAGATAACGGTTCTGTAAGAGATAAA